>CAUYPK010088798.1:0-39551 GCA_963574355.1 Loris lydekkerianus
GCCAGCTAAAAAACAACAATGACCCAACTATAGCACAAGACTATGGGGAAAGGACCAAGGAAGGGGAAGGGAGGGGGGAGGTTTGGGTGGAGGGAGAGTAATGGGTCGGGCCACATCTATGGTGCATATTTTTATCTATAAAAAAAAAAAAAAAAAAAAATAGCCGGGCATTGTGGCAGGTGCCTGCAGTGCCAGCTACATGGGAGGCTGAGGAAAGAGAATCACTTAAGCCTAAGAGTTTGAGATTGCTGTGAGCTAAGACACCCCAGCACTTTACCCAGGGTGACGAAGTAAGACTTTGTCTCAAAAATAAATATATAAATAAAATAAAAAATAAAAAACTGATAACCAGATAATATATCCAATTTTTTCTTTTGCAGAATTAGGTTGACTCTTCTTCGAGAGCCTTTGCATTTCCAGATGAATTTCAGAAGCAGCTTGTCAATTTTTACAAAAAAATCCTCTGGGATTTTAGGTGGGATTACATTGACTCTACCCCCCAGTTTTACCACCTCCTGCTCCTTACTTACCGTATATACTCGAGTATAAGCCGAGTTTTTCCCGGCACAAAATTTGTGCTGAGTTCGGCTTATACTCGAGTATATACGGATTTATTTTTACATGAAATGAAGCCACCACACACACATTGTGGCACCTGTCTCCTCTTACTTCTCTGTGAGTCATGGAGATGGTGCCTTCTCCCTCGGGTTTCATTACAGTTTCCTTGTTTTCTGTCATCAGGATGCAACAATACTTCATTTAGCCTGCCCCCTATGATAGGGCTGTAGCTTATTACCAACGGTGCTACAGGCAATAATTGTACATATCATTTCCCCGTGGGCAAATATATCTCTGCAGGATAAACTTGAGAAGTGTGATGGCTAGATCAAAGGGTATATAGACATTTGAAATTTTAATGGTTATTGTTAAATTGCCCTCCTTAGAGTTTCATTCATTTATATTCCTATCATTAATAAAATAGAAGGGCTGTTTTGCCACAGTCTAAACAATGCCTTATCAAAGTTTTTCTCTTTTGTTAAATTAATAGGTGAAGGTGGTTTATTCAAGTCGTTTTGATTTGCATTTATTACAGGTAAGTTTACATATCTCTTCATGAGTTCGAGAGCCGTTTGTATGTCTTTTTCTCTGATTTTTGTTCATGTTCTTGGCTGCTCTGGTTTGAATATTTGTGTCCATCTAAAATTCATAAGTCTAAATCCTAACCCTCCGAGCTGATGATATTAGGAAATAGGGACTTTTACAGAGGGATTAAGTCAGGAGGGATTGTGGCCTTTACAGAAGTGTCCCAGGGGGAGCTTGTTTGTCCTTTCCACCAGGTGAGGACATGGTCAGAAGGCACATTGGTGAATGAGGAAGCAGTTCCCCCACCAGGCACCTCGTCTGCCAGGGCCTGCTCCAAAACTGTAAGGAATAAATTTCTGTTGTTTATAAGCCACCCAGTTTATGGTATTTTGTTATACAGCCCAAACTAAGACATTTGCCTGTGTTTTTTTCAGTTGGATTGTCAGAATTTTTTAGTTGCAAGGAAGTCTTTTATATATTAAGGAGATTAGCCCTTTGTCTGATATGACTTCCATATACTGTTCCCACTTTGCCATTTGTTTTTGTTTATATCTTGTAATTTTGTTCTGCTAAAAGGAAAGCTTTTATATTAGCCTTTCTTCTGAGGCTTTGAATTTTAGTTTCTTTTGGTTTTTTTTTTTGAGGCAGAGCCTCAAGCTCTGAGTAGAGTGCTATGGCATCACAGCCCACAGCAACCTCCAACTCCTGGGCTAAAGTAATTCTCTTGCCTCAGCCTCCCGAGTAGCCGGGACTACAGGTGCCCGCCACAATGCCTGGTTATTTTTTGGTTATAGTTGTCACTGTTTGGCAGGCCCAGGACAGATTCAAACCCGCCAGTTCTGGTGTATGTGGCTGGCACCTTAGCGGCTTGAGCTACCGGTGCCACCCTGAATTTTTAGTCTTACTTAGAAAGTCTTTCCCTACTCCAATGCTATATTTGAATGTTCTCCTGTTTTTCTTCCATTTCTTTTATGAGTTTTTTTCACATTTAAATATTTTATTTATTTGAAGTTTATTATATTACCGTGTGAAGCATCCAGTTTGATTTTCTGTTGTCCCAATGCCACTTACTAAAAAGTTCAACTTCCCACCACTGATCTTTGATGCCACATTTCTATACTAAATTTTTGCATGTGTTTGAGTCTATTTCAGGATTTTTCTATTCTCTTCCATGAGTGCCTGTGTAATCATGCATCAGAATCACACGGCTTAAACTACTTTGAAATTGTAATATGGTCTCACCTTATGGCTTTTGGTTTCTGGCTCTTACTAATTTTTCTACGTGAACTTTATAATCAGTCTATTTAAGGAAACTGTTGGCATCTTTTATGGGGATCATGCCATTTATAAATTATCTTACGGAGAATCAACTCTTTATGATCTTTATGTCTTATCAAAGAACAGGATATACTTTTCATTTGCTCAACTCTTCTTTTGAACTCATTGTTTTAAAGTTTTGCTTACATATGGCTTACTGATAAAGTTTATTCCTGGGCATTTTATCTCTTTTGTTGTGATGGCAAATATGGTTTTTTTCTCAATTACATTGTCTTACTAGTTTTCTGTATACATGAAAGTTATCCTGTTGAATTCTTATTATCACAGATTTTTAGTTCAATCTCCTGGGCATACCAAGAATACCTCCATTTCACCTTTAAAGAATGTGAGCTTTATTTCCCTTCTTACGTTTTCTATATTTCTAATTTATTGGGATTTTCATCTAATTGAATTCAAATTATTTCACCCCCTTTAAATATCTCTTCCTTTATGTCTATTTCATGCTTTGTATCATTTACAATTACTTTTGGCCACAATTAACAGAAAATCTAACATAGCTTAAGCTAATATGGATTTATTCTCAAATAAATAGGCTGGAAATAGTCAATTTAGCTGTTCAACCTTGTGAGCAACTCAGATTCTTTCCAATTTTCCTCTCTGCCATCCTTAACAGGTTGTCTCATTGCCACATAATAACAACATGGCTGCCAAAGCTCCAGACATCACACTCATATTCAAGGAAGAAAGAAGTGGGATTGGGTGAGATGAGGGTAGAGGGAGTTTAGGTACCTCAAGAAAGTAAAGGTTTTCCCAGCATACTTTACTTTTTGTCTCATTGGCTATAGAGGGTCCCATTGACACCCTAGGTGCAGGGGAGTTTGAAAGACCAAGTAGTTAGATTTCCAATCTCTACAGTGAAATAGACCAGGACAAAGGGGATTGGAAATGGGTGGGTACTGAGTTAGCAGTTCAGCAGTATCTATGGGAGACAGCATTACTTCTTCATATATATATATATATATATATATATATATATATATATATAGAGAGAGAGAGAGAGAGAGAGAGAGAGAGAGAGCGCAAAGAAAGACCTTTGAACTGATCCTAAATAAGCACTCTTTTGCTTTCTGTTTTGTATAAAAATAAAATAATCTTTCTATTATTTTTAATTGATGTGAAATTCACATAAGATTAACCATTTTAAAGGGTACAACTCAGTGGCAGTGGATTAATGTATTCACAATGTCGTGCAGTCACATCTATCAAGTCCCGAAACATTTTCTTCACCTCCAAAGAAAACCCCATTACACACTGTGGTGGTGAATTTTCTGTCAGGTTAGGTAGGCTACGGTGCCCAGTTATTTGGTCAAACAAGTCTATATGTTGCTATGACAGTGTTAGTGATATTTAAATCAGTAGACTGAGGTCCCTCAAGAAGAAGGAACTCCGTCTCAGTTTCTAGCTTTCAGATTCAAGACTGCAATGTCGGGTGGCGCCTGTGGCTCAAAGGAGTAGGGTGCTGGCCCCAAATGCCAGAGGTGGTAGGTTCAAACCCTGCCCTGGCCAAAAACTGCAAAAAAAAGAAAGAAAAAGACTGCAATGTCAACCCCTGCAGGAATGTCAGACTGCTGGTCTGCCTGCCCTGGGTATTTATAAGCCCTAACAGTCCTGTGAGCTATTTTCTTAAAGTCAATCAATCAATCAATCAATTTCCCTTTCTATCTCTACATATACTAGGGGTGCCAAAAACTATACCACATTTTAAGAGATCTTGTTGGAAGTAAAATTGACCATTTCCAAAAAGTCTATGAATTTTAGGTAAAATGGTTGTGCATAGCACATCTACGTACCCTTGACCAGGAATAGTACTTTCAGTTTTTGGCCGGGTCCGGGTTTGAACCCACCACCTCCAGCATCTGGGGCTGGCGCCCCACCCCTTTGAGCCACAGGAGCCACCCTCCACGTTTTTTTGGCACTGTGTGTGTTAACACTCTCTCCCCATTCTTCTCTAGCCTCTGGCAACCACTGATCTTCTTTCTGTCTCTAAGGATTCAGCTGTACTAGGTGTGTAAATAGTATCCTAAAATGTGACCTCTTGAGTCTGGCTGCTTTCACCTGGCATGTTTTCAAGGTTCATTTATGTTATAGCATGTGTTGGTACTTCTTTCCTTTTATGGCTAAATAATGTTCCAGTTTATATATAAATCCATCACATTTCATTTATCCATTTATCTGTCAGATGTTTGGGTTGTTTCTACCTTCGGGGTATTGTGAATAGCACTGCTGTGAACATTAGTGTGTATTTGTTTGGACAGCTGTTTTCATTCTTTTTGGTTGTACCTAGGAAATGCTGGGTCTTATGGTGATTCTGTTCAGCCTTTTAAAGAACTGCCAGGTCATTTTCCACAGTTGCTGCACATTTTACATTCTCACCAGCTATAGACGAGGGTTCCACTTTCTCTATTTTTGTTTGTATCCTTGTGGGTGCGAAGTGGCATCTGGGTGTGGTTTTGATTCACCTTTCTTTCATTTTCTCAATGATGTTGAGCATCTTTGAGGAAATCATTTTTACAGTGTTTCCTGAGATGTAATTTGTCTTACTTTCCGTGCTTTGACAGGCCTTTTTGTTTTTATGCATGCACCAGTAGTTGTAGTGCAGCCAGAACTTTCTAGCAGATCCTAACAATGTTTAGAAGCTGTCTCGCCATTTTCCTAAGCTTCATACACATTACATGAAGGTAGCCACTATTAAAATATAGTTAGATTCCATTAGGATACATTTTGCTATCACATTGAGGTCTCTCAAGAATCAATTTATCTCCATCAGGTATTATTACTAAGCAGTTTCTGGTACTGAACTTAAGAACCTTTAGAGGGTGCTCTTTGACTAAAAACATTTGTCCCTCAAACCACTTAAATACAGTAGCACATTCCAGGAAAAAAAGTGGCCTTTAGTTCTTTTAGAGAGGATTCCCCAGGCCTGTTTAGAATTGTTCTCATGCCATTTCTATTGCAGGGGCTAATAATCCGCTCATCACCTCCCATCCCAAGCACCCTGAGGCTAATGCTTTTCAACTGTTGCTAACTACACATCCTAATGAGCCCCCCACCCCCACACAGAAAGCCTCCTTCCCTAGTGGGCTGGTGGCTTCCCTTGTATCCACGCGCTGCCTGCCCCACTGCCAGATCCTTAGACTCAATATTCCTGCAGCCTCAAGCCCCAGGTCTCCCAAGCCCTCCTTCCTTCCTCACTCCAGTTTGCTCATTAATGCCGACTCTTCGTCATGTATTTCTAGGACTATCTGCTCACTTCCCAGGCTCTGCTTTTGGTTGAGATTTACCTTTCCTTTTATTCTGGCTCCAAAGATTTGAGGTCATTTTGAAAAATTGTCTCTTGCCTAAGTATACTAAGATGTACCCTCCCCACATAGACTCCCAGCTTCCTAACTCTAATCTACATGCTCTGTCTTTATTTCATAGTCACTTTTCCCCTATTTCTCACCATTAAAAGACCCCTATGTGTCTTTAGAAACTTTGCAGGACTAAATTCTTCTGTCATATTGCTCAATCTTAAAAAAAACAACAACCAGCTGGGCACAGTGGCTCCTGCCTGTGATCCTAGCATTCTGAGAGGTTGAGGTGGGTGGATTGCTTGAGGTTGTGAGTTCGAGACCAGCCTGACCAAAAGTGAGACCTGCCTCTACTAAAAATAAAAAAACCAAGGCATGAGGATCGCTTCAGCCTGAGTTAGAGGTTGTGAGCTATGACGGCATGGCACTCTACCCAGGGTGACAGCTTGAGACTTTGTCTCGAAAAAAAAAACTTAAAAAAGAGTATACTTTCCAAAGATTTTACTAAAACATTTATTTTTAAACAAAAATATACAATCTCAAATTTACAGAATACAGAAATAATTTATCCAAAGCAATTTGCTTTTCAAAATTGTTAATATTGCACCCAACAATAAGTCTTTGACACATTTACATTGTCAATCTTTCCCATAATTCACAAAAGAGATCTGAAACTGACAGAATTACACGTTAACTTTTCCGTAAAAAAAAAAAAAGAAGAAACTTACAATTCTTATTTACAAGCTAAAGAAAAATCGTAAACTTGCAAATATTTACTTTCATAAAGAACCATTCATCATACCAAGAAAATGAACTATATACATGTTGTGATTTCCTCCTAGGAATTTAAAGAGACTGATATGGTGAACATTTGCTGCCTAATGGTAAAAAACGGAATTATTGAAAACACTAGAATATGAAAACGAGTGTGGGAAAGAATGAGAAAAGCTTCTGGAAAAAATTACTTTCACCTCGTTGAGGACAGTTTCCATAATCACCTACAGTTATATCCAAATTTAAAACGACACGTTGTTCCCCAGTTTTAGAAATGTGGCTACCAATAGCCTTTTCTGTCAAGATAACAAGTAAAAAAGGGTGAGGTCTCTGGTCAAGTCCCTTAGGAAATACTTTACATATAGGCAGGCACAGAGTTTGCTTTTCAAAAGAAAGCTTCACAAAATGTTCTGCAACTTACCACTGATATACTCAGTTTTTTAAAACTTGGGTTTTCTTTTTAAAGCCTACATATATTTAGATGCATTTATAAAAATGAGTGTAGAGAATTAAGTCACTTGGTACCACAGGAAGTTGCTACAACAGTATGCCATAGTGAAAGCGTGTGACGTGCTGTTTAACCTGGCAGTAAACCAAAAACGGACTGAAACTTTACACTTAGGAAAGTGGAAGTAATTTTTTTCTTTGATGGTACAGAATTATCAAACCAATAAGTTTATGAGCAGATGAGACAATGGAACCGTACAGCCTATTACTAACTTTGAAAGCATCATCGGACCACTTAGCTTCCATGTGGTGAATATTCATGAGTCTTTTGTCATTACTCTTATAAATAAAATTTTAAAAAACTGTTAATGAGAAAGGTCTATAGGGTGAAAAGGAATATGGGGGAATTCATGCTGAAGACCTTAGACAGAAATGTTTAACTGTAATATTGTTACGCAATCCCATTTGAAATGAAATTCAACACACTTTCTAATTCTGTTGCCCTTGATCAAGACTGGATTAAAACGTTCCTTTTGAACATAATGGACATACCCCGTTGTATGACAGAATTTTGTTTTCTTGAGACAGTCTCACTTTGTCACCCCGGATGCGGTGCGGTGGTGTCACAGCTCACAGCAACCTCTAACTCTGGGCGCACGCTGCGCTCTGGCGCCCCCTCCGGCCACGTCGCCCGGCTGTGCTCAGAGCCTGGGTCCGGCCCTTGCTCAGGCTGGTCTGGACTCCTGAGCTCCCAGCGCACCCGGCCCGCGTAATACAACTTTTTAAAATGTATCCTTTCTTTGCTATTGACTAATAGACCAGCCCAAGCAGTTTGTTATAAAGGTTATTGCCTTTAACATCTTTGCTACAAATCCAATGAACAACAAAAAGTCCTGAGTCTTTTCATAAAAAGTAGCCAGCTCCTTTGCAGGGTGGGGCGCCCCTCAGCTCTCCACCGTCCGCCTGTACTCGGCCGTGCCCTCGGCCACGATGGCGTCCAGCGGCGAGCGCTTCTTGCGGATGCTGCGTCCGGAGGAGATGAGGTCGGCGTAGCCGCGCTGGTGCGAGAAGGCGTAGGCCGAGCGCCGCGACGACGCGCCCCGGCGGAACACGTTCTGCCGCCGCTGCCACTGCTCCTCCGCCTTCAGCCGCTTGCGGTGCTTCTGGATCTGGAAGCGGCGAGAGATGGGAAGGTCTGTGACCCAGAGGAAGCCTGGCCCGAAGGAGGTGGCCCGAACCGGACCGTCTACACCAGGCTTCCCGCGACTCCTGTCTCATTGTGTCGTGGGCCTCCCTGTCCCCACTTGGTAGACCACTGCAGGTGGGTGGGTGGGGGCGTAGGGGACCAGTACTGCATACACGTGCCACTCCAAAGGGATACCTGGGGTGGCTGATGGTTGCCTACCCAACGTCAGCTTATGTCTCATTTCTAGGAAACCGGTTTTATTCCGTACCCTTTCCCTTCACAGCCACACTCCTCATAGGCCGTGGGACTGATTTTCCTTGCTAGGTGCTCGTCCAAGAACAGGCTTGTGACCTAATTCTGGCAGATGAGATCTGAATGAGGAAGGTGAGCTGGGGCCCTCGGGTGAGAAGTTTCGAGGCTCCTAAGGGAACGCCACGGAAGAGTCTCTTAACTGTCCCAGCACACTGACCGCAGGCTGGGAACTGCTGTGGCAATCTGCCAGCTTCTAGGTGAAGCTAATCATGAGGCCAGCAGGGCAAAGAGAAGTGAAGAACCTGAGTCTCTTTTATTTAGTTGATTATTTTAATATTAATTAATTCATCCATCCATCCATTTGCGACTGAGTCTCACTCTCTCAGCCTTAGTAGAGTGCTGTGCTGTCACAGCTCACAGTAACCTCAAACTCTTGGCCTCAAGGGCCTCTAGCAATCCTCCTGCCTCAGCCTCCCAAGAAGCTGGGACTACAGGCTTGTGCCACCACCCCCAGGTAATGTTCCTAGTTTTTAGTAGAGATGGGGTCTTGCTGTTGCTCAGGCTGGTCTCGGACTAGAAAGCTCAAGCAATCTGGCTAGGATTATAGGCATGAGCCACTGTGTCTTGCCATTTATTTTTTGATAACATTAATTAACTGACCCTGCAGCCTGCTAATGATAATGCAAGTTGAAAGGACATATTATTGTTGAGACATTCGGAGTCACAGCTTTTTGTTACCTGTAGTTCAAAGGATCCTGCTACTGCAGGTGACATTTTTTCTTAAATAAATAAAACCAACTTGCTTGTGTGGCAAAATGGTAACAATGTAACTGTTAAACCAAGGAGACAGATATGTGGGCTCTGATTATTCTAGTCTCCCTTTTTTTATATTTGGAAATTTTGCATTATACTTATTTATATTTGGAAATTTTGTATTAAAAAGAAAATAAAAATTCTAGTCTTCAAAGGACTTATTTGCAAGATGGAGTTAAAGAAAGAAGTGAGGTGGATCACGCCTATAATCCTAGCCCTCTGGGAGGCCAAAGCAGTGGATTGCTTGAGCTCAGGCATTCTAGACCAGCCTGAGCAAGAGCAAGACCCCATTTCTAAAAAAATAGCTGGGTGTTGTGGTGGGTGCCTATAGTCCCAGCTAACCGGGAGGCTGGAGCAAGAGAATGGGGGGGGGGGAGGGGAGCAGGGGGGGAAGGGCTCAGTAGCGGTAGCACAGTGGTTATAGTGCCAGCCACATACACTGAGGCTGGTGGGTTCAAACCCAGCCCGGGCCCAGCTAAACAACAATGGCAACTACAGCAAAAATATAGTTGTGAGTTGCAGCAGGCACCTGTGGCCAGCTACTTGGGAGGCTGAGGCAAGAGAATCACTTAAATCCAAGAGTTTGAGGTTGCTGTGAGCTGTGATGCCACAGTACTCTACCAAGGGTGACACAGTGAGATTCTAACTCAAAAAAAAAAAAAAAAAAGTAAGAGAAGTGGTCATAGAAGGTATTCTTATTAAACCTTCCCATGAGCTTAGACTTCTGCAGGAAAGGTGCTGCTGGGAAATGCTTTGATTTCTGTGAGGGACACTAGGGGTGGGGTGGGGGGGCGGGGCTGTGTTTGTATATACCTTATCACTTTCTGATGGCCAGATGGTCATTGACAAGAACCGTATGGCAACGACAGGCAGCAAGCACACCGCTACAGTCAGAATGATTGTCAGCCAGATGTATGGCTGCCTCAGAGCATTCGAAGCCGTACCTGTAAAAACACAGTGAAATCATGGTGGTCCTTTTATCCTAAGGGCACAGTCAATATTCCACAACCCACAGATGAACTATTTATGGTAAAAATTTACAAGCAGAGTGGCTTCCCCCAAACATCCCATCACTGCTCAAGGCATGGACATTTTAAAATCAGACAAAGCAAAGCTAAATTGGGCAGGTAAACCATTTGGAACAAGTAAAAACATATAACTGAGCACATAGGGGAAAAAAATGAAAGCAATATTTGTTGATTAAAAATGCAAAATTAGGACATCTAGACTTCTGAATTTTTTCAGGAATTTAAAAAGAGCACTTTCCAGTTCATAGTTTTGGTTTGGAACTCCATATATTAGCAATAAACACTAGCACCGCCAGTACCAACTGTTTTATAAAGATCAGGTCATTTGATCAGTTCTGAGAGATGGGTATTGTCCTCTGTGCCTAAGAAAGAAATGGAGTGTTGGAGAATTTGCCCAAGGTAACAAAACTAGCTATGGCAGTGTCTGAATTAAAATTCACTTCAGCTTGACTGGTGCCATGCTCTCCCCCTGCAATCTGGTTTCTGAGATTTTATGTCAGAATTTGTAACAAGTGATTTCGATAATACAATCACACATCTAATTTTCAAATTATACTTAACATTCTAGTCAAATTCATCATAACATTTTCTGAACTTTCTCTAATTTTATAAAAATAATGGCCTTTGTATGTCAGATGTGGTGTTTATGCTACTAAATGTGGATGGAACTACAAAATACTCCCTATGGAAATATTCTAAGTAACTGGGTACTAAATATTTGAAATGCAGAGTCAGGAAAGAAAAAACAAGCATAAAAAAATAAACTCTATTCTGAGAAGAAAAGGATTATCACAGCAACTGTCTTTTACAACTCAACAACCAGTCATTTAAAAAAAATAAACCAACCTTTTATGGGAAAACCAGTTTATAGGTTTTGTTTTTTTTTTAATTGTGAACCCAAGCTCTCTATGCAAAATAAGAATCTCATAAACTCCAGTTCATATTTTTTATTTTTATTTTGATATTTGTAATATTTATATACTAGTTCAAATTCATTCTAGCTTTTTTATTTTGAGACAGAATCTCAGTATGTCATCCTCACGTCTGCCGTGGCATTCAGAGGTCACAGCAACCTCAAACTCGTGGGCTTAAAGTGATTCTCTTGCCTTAGCTTCCCAAGTAGCTGGGACTACAGGCACCCGCCACAACACCTGGCTTTTTTGTGTAGTTGTAGTTGTCATTGTTGTTAAGCAGTCCTGGGCTGGGTTTGAACCTGCCAGCTCTGGTGTATATGGTCAGTGCCCTAACCTCTGAGCTATGGGCGCAGAGCCTAGCTTTTTTTTTAAGAGACAGAGTCTCGCTTTGTAACCCAGAGCCTTCTGCCTCAGCTTCCCAATTAGCAGGGAATATAGGCATGTGCCACTTTTTCTATTTTTAGTAGAGATGGGGTCTCCCTTTTGGTCAGGGTGACCTGGAACTCCTGAGCTCAAGGGATCCTCCCACCTCAGCCTCCCAGAGCTCTAGGATTACAGGCCTGAGCCACTGTGCCCAGTACTAGCATTTATTAATTCATCATGAATTTTATACAGTTATAATCATTGGTCATAATATAATTTTGTTTTCCATCAGTTTACTTATTGCTCAGCAGACATATTTTCAATGATGTAGACCACTTTTGAGTTCTAAAATTCCATCATATTGGTATTTTGTATTTTTTTTTTTTCTTTTTCATATTTGAGCCAAAGTCTCACTCTGTTACCCTGGGTAGAGTGTTGTGGTGTCATAGCTCACAACAACCTCAAATTCTTGGGCTCAAGCGACCCTCTTGCCTCAGCCTCCTGAGTAGCCGTGACAACAGGTACCCACCACAACGCCTGGCTAGTTTTTCTATTTTTATAGAGACAGGGTCTCCCTCTTGCTCAGGCTGGTCTCAAACTTCTGAGCTCACATAATCCACCTGCCTCAGCCTCCCAAAGTGCTAGGATTATAGGTTTGAGCCACCGTGCCCCATCAGTATTTTGTAGTTTGATTAGCTAATTTAATATCTTAATTTTTTGGGTTACTTCCATTTTTTCCTTTTTCACAATTAAAAATGTCATAGTGTGGCTCGGTGCCCATATCTCAGTGGTTAAGGCGCTGGCCACATGCACCAGGGCTGGCGGGTTACCCAGCCTGGGCCAGCTAAATAACAACAAAAATATAGCTGGACTTTGTGGTGGGAGCCTGTAGTCCCACTTACTTGGGAGGCTGAGGCAAGAGAATCACTTAAGCCCAAGAGTTTGAGGTTGCTGTGACCTGTGATGCCATGTACTCTACCAAGAGCAACACAGTGAGACTCTGACTCAAAAAAAAAAAAAAAAAAAGAAAGAAAGAAAAATAAATTTCATAGTGGTATTGTCCTTTTACAAATTACCTTGCCTACATTTTTTTTTTTTTATCTTAAGGGTATTTTCCCCAAGTAGAAATACCTGGGCAACTATCGCTTCTCAGCCTTTTGGCTAAGATCAAGTGCGAAATACCTGGGCAAAATGTTTGAAAAGTTGTTGGTACATTATACCTTTTCAGATAGTGTTTTGGAAAGATTAAAGAACACAAGCGCCAGGGCTGTCTGGAAAGTATTCAGCTATGCATATCCACATTACATTTTATAGACATGGCTGGATACTTTCTGGATAGTCCACATATAATCACTTTTCAAATAACCTAATAATAATAGGTTTTATGGGGGAAAATGAAAATGCCTTTATGTAGCTTTTTAAGGCTTAAGTTATTTAATGCAACAGATGCAAAACTGTATTTTAACTTGCTTTGCTCCCATCACATTATCACACTTCCAACCCACCATTCCCATTTATTTACCAGTCAGGAATTTTCACTAGAAATAATTTATACTTTTTTTTTACTTACCCGGGAGTTATATCAAAATTTAACTAATGACATTGTTGGTACATTTATTTTTGAAATTTAGAAAATACCAACCTGTAAACTGAAATGCATCTGGAAAGAGCACATGTATCCCAGCACTGTGGAAGTCAAACATGATGCCAAAATAAAGTGCAATGCTTCCGAAAATTGAAAAAGCATTCACAAAAGTCCAGTAGGAAGTATCCAAGCCAATCTGTTGGGAAACCAGAGACAAACAGAGCACTCATTTGGGGGAAATAGCAAGACATACAGGATCACTAAGAATTCTGAAAATAGCAATGATTTAAGCATGATTTGACTTGAATACTAAACAATCAGAAACCAAACCATCCTTGACTCGGGCAAGTAATAGGAAATGTGCTTGGTGTAAAATGTGAAAAGTGTGTTCATATTTTGCGAAGTGGCAGAACAGCATTGGGAGTCAGGAGGGTGTGCACGCCAGCCTATGTACAAAAGCACAGGTGCCGAAAGATACCATATACAGTCGCTGAAAGCCACATACCTGGAAATTGACTGTTATTACAAGAGCAGAGGCGATGGTGACCGCAAAAGACTGGTAGTCAGAAGGCGCCTCTCCATCCTGCCCCACGGTTTGCAGGTAAGCTCCAAAAGGAATGAAGAAGAGGACCATCGACGTCAAGACCCCATGCAGCAAGCTTACAAAGAACCTCCTATAGTTGAACAGTAAGTCTCTTTGTCCCACTATGTACAACCCGGGGAATCGGAGGCTCAGTTTGTCACTCACATCCTTAAGGAGGAAACAAAATCAGAGTGGTGTATTATCTCCAGGTTCCTTGACATGATGGACATGTTACAACTTATATCTCGCAAGAGTTGCAACTTGTTGTTAAGTTTTAGGAAGGCAAAAACTGAATGAGGTGATCAATCCTGCAACTTTTTATCCTGCAACTTTTTCTGTGTGCGGAGATCAATCTCATTGCTTTAGCCCACAATTATGTAACATTTAATTCAGAAAGAAGCTGCTATTTATGGAAAGAAAATAAATTAGTAATACCAAAAAAATATAAAGGGAGGCTATTTTTAACCTCCTGGGAAAATATATAATATAGAGCCTCCATAGTTGACCACCTCCCTCAGTTGACCTGACTTTCACAGACTGGACATTCACCACCTGTACGTATCAGTACAGCAGGCCTAGTTTCTTACGTTGACCAGTTTGTTGCAGTTTCTTGGGTGGTCAACTCACATAGGTTTTTTTGTATTTACATTTTGCAGATTCTTTGGGGAGAAACATTCTCATGCAAGTTGATGAATTAATTCTAAATTATTACTTTTTATTCATTATACTACTTTAGGAATCGCTATTAGATAAAAGTATATTAATAGATTAATTGGGGGATTAAGCATATAAGTTTTGGAAAGTATTAAAATTTACTTTTGCCCAAGAGTTGGAGGTTGCTGTGAGCTGTGATGCTGTGGCACTCTACCGAGGGTGACATAGTGAGACCCTGTCTCAAAAAATAAAATAAAATAAATAAATAAAATAAAATTTACTTTTAAGCAGCTACTTGGGAGGCTGAGGTAAGAGAATCACTTAAGCCCAAGAGTTTGAGGTTGCTGTGAGCTCTGATGCCACAGCATTCTACTGAGGGTGAAATACTGAGGGTACATGTGAAACTTAGTAAATGTAGAATATAAATGTCTTAACACAATAACTAAGAAAATGCCAGGAAGGCTCTGTTAACCAGTGTGATGAAAATATGTCAAATGGTCTATAAAACCAGTGTATGGTGCCCCATGATCGCATTAATGTACACAGCTATGATTTAATTAAAACAAAAACAAAAACATTTACTTTTAGAATGAATAATTAGACAGTCATGTGAGGCTCTCAGGTGTCTTAACAGTAAGGTCTAGTGTCCAAAAAGAACACAGTAAACACTTCTGTCAATAAATCCACCTCAGTCACAGGAATCTTCTTTTTGTTGTTAGAGATGGGGTCTTGCAATGCTGCCTAGATTGGACTTGAACTCCTGGGCTCAAATGATCCTTCTGCTTCAGCCTCTGAGAAGCTGGGGCTACTGGGAAATCCTTTTTTCTTATTACAAAACAAAAAACACAGACGTTACCTTTGTTGTCTGACAACAGCATTATTATAGGGTTTACTCACAAAAATGTAAAGTTCAGGCACTGTGGCTCACACTTGTAATCCTATGAGAGGCTGAGGTGGAAGGATCCCTTTAAGCTCAGGAATTCAAAACCAGCATAGGCAGACTGAGACCCAGCCTCTACTAAAAATAGAAACATTCGCCAGGCAGGGTGGTGGGCACCTATAGTCCTAGCTACTTGGGAGGCTGAGGCAGGAGGATCGCTTGAGCCCAGGAGTTCAAGGTTGCTCTGAGCTAGATTGATGCCATGGCACAATAGGATGGGCAACAGAGATGCTGTCCTAAAAAATAAATTAATAAAAAGAAAGAAGCAAAAACTGGAAGACCGCATTGGAACGTTTGCTTGTAACTTCTCTAACAGGTGCTCGTTCATCTGTCCGGAAGCTTCCCTGTCAGCGAGGCTCCTACCTGGTCGAGCAGCCCCATGAGCAGCACAGGCAGGCTGGAGTAGAGCACGTTGTAGAGGGTGATGAACCAGTCCTCGTATGCAGTCTGTGAGGAGAGGACGAGGCTCGTGTTACTGATAAGGATATACGCCGGACCCCGGACCGGCTGACTCACGCTCACCTGCTTTCTCAGAGCAATCATGACCCCTGCTGAGCGAGGGCTCCTGCCTAAATAAACACCCTTCATCTATAGCGCTGGAAAACCTGAGTTTTTGTTTCTATGGAATGGGAGAATCACAGACCTATGCATGGACACCAGGATAAGTACAAAGGAATATTCCAGTTTTTGGTAAAATGGTCAATTCTACTTGGATAATACTGGAAAACAAGTCCGTGCTCACCCTTTGCATACCTCTTAATGTTTGAAAGTACATAAAACAATAACATTGTTTCAAAAGCACCTAATGCCATTCATTTTTTTTTTAACTTTTATTTTGTAAGGCCAGCCATTTCCATGAAAATATTTTGTAAAACAGAATTTGACTGACTATAAAAAATAGGCTTCTGAAAGCAGAAAGACCACCATGCATGCGTCCTTCCTTAGGGCGGGATGGAGGAAATGGGCTTCCTTGGGACCAAGAGTTACACGCGGTCCTGCCAGAAACAAGACGACGGCTGGGACCCTGCTTAAAGTCTCCTCTGGCCCTAATTCTGAGACACCATTTATCTCTGGCATCACGTCCAGTAAGTTTCAACGACCACAGGCACTGAGTTAGGTCGCGTTTTAATTATATCTTTCTGCTGCATGACCATTTTAGCATATTAGATATGCCCCTTACTCTCATTTCAACAAAAACTAAAAACAAAAAACAAATGGGGACAAGATAATAGAACTCTACCATCCACAATTTATATAATCCCTTTAGCTTTGGTCACAATATCATTTTATATGTTCTCAGTTAAATGATTTTTTAACACTATTCTTAATGGCAACGATATATAAAGATCTAAAATGTAGACATAAATGTAACCAAATGCCCTTCTATCCCCTAAGGTAAAGTAAAATGTTTTTAAAGCACCAGAAACATTTTATGAAAGTCATGATCTTTCTTAACTCCATCCTGACTTTAAGGAGATACAGCACCAAAACTATAAATATACAAGAAACAAGGTTTCTTTTCCTTTTTTTTTTTTTTTTTTTTTTATTTTTTATGTTTGTTTAGCAGGCCAGCGCCAGGTTTGAACCTGCCACCTCTGGTGCATGGGGCGGGTGCTGTCATCATTGAGCTACCAACCCACCCAGCCAAGGTATCTTTTCAGAACTAGAGTTTTATTCATCTAAGATCTCCACCCTGTAAAAAATAAGTAATGTTCTCTTACCTGTGCAGAGTAGCCGTTGAAGAAGGAGTACCAGAAATGAACCAAAGTGAATGCAAAGTTTTTGTAAAAGAAGTAGCGTAGGAATTTGCACATCCTTATGTAAGACCAGCGGCCGTGCACCAGCAGGAGCCTCTGCAGATACCTGAACTGAGCAAAGGAGTAGTCGCTGGACATGACAGCTTGCATTCCTTCTTGTCCACTTATTCCAACACCAATGTGTGCCGCTGTGGGGCAGAGAAGATGCATACGCTGTGGATCATGAGCCAGTTTTAAGGCAAAACACCAGATGATAAAAATGCTTCTACAGCAAAACAAAAAACAAGGGCAGACATTCATGGAACCATAAACACAAAAGCTTCTTGCTCACCATCTCTACCCCAGCTCCTGAACTCAACTCAAAGTGGAGTTGCTAAACATGGTACATGGCACATGGTGGGGCCTTCATAAATATTTGTGTAAGGATCTCATGTAGGTGGTGAATTCCGTTTGGATTATCTGCCCTGCTCATAAGCCATCCTTTCCACCCCATGGGGTGAGCCCCAGGCACCCAGGTGTACACTGTGAACCTGCCTCCCCAGCCACGGGGAAATAGGTAATGTGGGGTAGGTACTACAAGCTGGCTCCTGTGAGCTTCATCCTACCCTTGTGCTAATCAGGCAGTAAAGTAAACAAAAACTCTACACTTCCCAGACTCTTCCTGCAGTCAGGTTCTCTTTGTGAATTAGATTCCAGTGTTTAGATTCCCTTGTAACTTAGGAGCAGAAGTGAACCAGAGCCCAGCATCCTTTCCCTTTTTGGCATTTCTGCAACTGAGTCCATATCCCGCTGCTCAGATATTGATAGGAATCTGCAAATGCTTCTCCAGGGAAAAGCTCTTCAAAGGGATCTCAAAGGTAGAAACCCTTCAGGTAAGTGACCCAGAGGTTAAGGACTTAGCTTAGACCCTGCTTCTTTAGTCCATCTGAAGATTTTGGAAGTACCAAGTCCCCTGTACTTTTTCTTTCTAAAGACAGAGTCTCCCTCTGTTGCCCAGGCTAGAGTGCTGTGGCATCAGCCTAGCTCACAGCAACCTCAAACTCCTGGCTTCAAGTAATCCTCCTGCCTCAGTCTCCTGACTAGCTGGGACCATAGGCATGCCCCACAGCACTCAGCTAATTTTTCTATTTTTGGTAGTAGACATAGGGTCTTATTCTTCTCAGGCTGGTCTCCAACTCCTTTTATTCATCCCTTCAGTAGTCAATAAATAACATTTTCAACCTTGCCACCCAAAGGGCTGAGATTATAGGTGTGAGCCACCACCCCAGGCCCAGTCTTCTGTATTAATCAACTCCCATAGGCTTGGCACCCATAGTACAGTGATTATGGCGCCAGCCACATACACCGAGGGTGGCACGTTCGAACCTGGCCCAGGCCCACTAAACAACTGAAACTAGAAAATATCTGGGCATTGTGGTGGGCACCTGTAATCTCAGCTACTTGGGAGGCTGAGGCAAGAGAATCGCTTAAGCCCAAGAGTTTGAGGTTGCTATGAGCTGTGACACCATAGCACTCTACTGAGGGCAACATAGTGAGACTCTGTCTCAAAACAAAACAAAACAAAACAAAACAAAAAAACTCCCATTTAAAGTACCTACAGAGTCTTTTTCCTATACCAAACCCTGACAGAAGACATAATCTGGTCCAGTCTGTCTTTTGACATTCTGGGATTAGGATGACATGTGCCCATGGTCTAGAATTTTTTTTTTTTGAGACAGAGTCTTACTTTGTCACCCGGGGTAGAGTGCTATGGCGTCATAGCTCACAGCAACCTGCAACTCTTGGGCTCAAGGGATTCTCTTGCCTCAGCCTCCCGGGACTACAGGCACTCGCTACACCCCCTGGCTATTTTTAGAGATGGGGTCTCACTCTGGCTTAGGCCGGTCTCGAACCTGTGACCTCAGGCAATCTACCTGCCTCGGCCTCTCAGAGGGCTAGGATTACAGGCATGAGTCACCTTGCCTGGCCATCGTGTCTAGAATTTTAATGCATATATTCTTGAGGTGTGGCATGGATATATGTCTTTCTGAAGAGTTTTGAGGTGCAGAGAAATACAGCAGTTAAGAGAAGACGGAGACAGAGACACAACTGAGCTCCAATTACAACTCTAGGCCTTGGTTCCTGCATGTTCCTAAGGCCTGGCTTTTTGGGGAGCATGAGATATTTTTGGATCTTTTTAAATGAATTATTTTTTATTTTTATTTTTATTGAGACAGAATCTCACTTTTAGTTGCCCTAAGTAGAGTGCCATGGCATCACAGCTCACAGCAACCTCAAACACTTGGGCTTACATGATTCTCTTGTCTCTGCATCCTGAATAGCTGGGACTACAGGCGCCCACCACAATGGCCTGGCGATTTTGTTTGTTTGTTTGTTTTTAGCAGACAGGGGCTGGGTTTGAACCCACAGCCCTGGTGCATGTGGCTGGCACCCTACCCACTGAGCTACGGGCACTGCCCCCTAAATGAATTATTTTCTTAATCTAGCTATGGTTGTTCTCTTTACTTATAATTGAAAGAGTTTTAACTAAGATACAGTTAAACTTTCAAAGGTTTATTCATGGCCCTCTCTAACCTGAAGACAGAATTTTTTCCAGGGGTGAAAGATTCAGAATGGGTAAAAACTAAACCCACGTTTTTATTCATCCCTCCAATAGTCAATAAACAACATTTTCAAATTAGAGAATTATAATTTTTTTATCTAGGTCTTAAAAGTCATGAGCAGATAATGAAATCCCTTATGAAAAACGCATTGGAGAACATAACTATTATTACTCAGACTCTGAGAGGTGACTGCCAACTCAGCAGAGTTTCCAACTAAAAAGAAGTTTCAAAAATCCTGTTCCAGTTCTAGAACACAAGGTCTGGCAAATTCAAAACATAACTACTGTGACATGTCCAAGCCTAAGTTTTCAATAACATTTTGTAGTTCTAAAAAATGAATTGCATCTCGCCTAATATTTATGATGTTTTTAAAAATACGCAAATAGTTCTTACGACCAGTTATGGTTGCCAAAATGCTCCTTCCTACCAAGCCATGGCCTGTTTTTCTTTCCTGAATAAGCCACAGAGGGAAATGTTGAGATTCTCTCTTAGCTTCTGGGGCTGAGGAAGAAGCTCCCCCACCTTGGGCCCTGGTAGCCAGTCCTCCCATTCTGCTGAGCAGATGGAGGACAGTATGTAAAATGAACATTGTCCTGGTTCCTGGGGCATTTGAAGGTAATTAAACAGATAGACTATAAACTTCAGATTTTCCTGAAGTTCAAATACAGTGTCAAGTGCCTCATTGACTGGTACTCCTTCATAAACCTCACTGGCTACTATACTGCCCCTGTGCTAAGTGTATCATTCCTTAACAAAGGATTATTTCCTCAATACAGCCTTAGCCTTTGTCTCATCTCTCTCATGCTCCATATATATTCTCAGGGTCTCAGACCAAGAAGAGGTAACACCCACCTGAGGAGAGAGGATCTGGATCCTTGCTGGGGCAAAAACCTGGCCAGTGACAATTCCCTCGCTTCCACTAGACCACGCTCCTAAGCTTGAAACACGTTAGCAAGTGGTCAGACGGTTTTTGATGCCTGAATTTCACTCCACTACTTGATGGCCAGCAAATAAAACTTCTCTTTGTATGTTGCACTTGGTGCAGTAAAAAGAGATGGCAGCGTTTACAAAGTACAAAAAGGCATTAGTGCTACTTAGATAACTTCCAAGGAGACTTCAGGGTCCCCTTGATTTTCATCCCAAATGGATGCTCCTCAAGTTATATACGAAAGCACCTTGACGGCGCCTGTGGCTCAAAGGAGGAGGGCGCTGGTCCCATATACCAGAGGTGGCGGGTTCAAACCCAGCCCCGGCCAAAAGCACATGACATATAACAGAGCTTAACAAAAATCTTAAAGTGATTAAAGAACGGCAGGTCTCTGTAAGGGTATCTAATTTCACGTTGCACAATTCCTCTCACTTATCAAGTGGTGAGCTCAGAGGAACAAACAGTTTCCAGTTTAAGTCACATAATCAAATGGCAAATCTGCAAAGCAAACCACCTCCCAAGTTATAATGTGAACTTCTAGAATAACATCTAGAAGTTCACATTATAAGTGAATAAAAGTAATGTTTGAGTTACTTGCCCTTTGGGGACAGCCAGTTCTGTAAAGGGTACACAGTGGAAAATAAGCTAGAGCTGGCTGCAGAAGAAAGAGATCTGATTCAGAGCAAGAAATGCCATTCGTAGGAGAGGACAGGTACATGCAAGAACAGTGGGGAGGAATTAAACTGGCAGTAGTGACAGACATACGCACTGACAACAAGGCAGGATGACATACGTCATACAGCTGACTCCTGTTGAGGAAGATAAACTTGGAATATTCTTAGTATATGTCAAGGAGGAGGAGGAGGAGACTCTAAGAAAAGAAAGAGATGAACTCGTGAGTCACACAATAGGCTGAATGAAAAGTCTAGTTGTCTATAATGCATTCGAGTTCCCGGCACTACAGGACGCACACATGTATCATTACGTAATATTTCATCTCAACCATAATAATATCACAAAACCGGAGGTGAGGTTCAACATAATTTTCTTATTTTTTGATGAGAAATCTGAGGCCTAAGCCTAAGTCCAAGGTGACACAGGATGTTGGCAATGGGATAAGGACAAATATTCACATCCCATTGTTCTGAGTATTTTCATTACAAGTTATTACTTTATAGTAACAGAGGGAGAAAAAAGGACCAGAACTCAGACACAGTGATGAGAGCCCCAGGTTTGGTTCTTCAAGCTTCAATACCAGCGCAACTGTATTCTGCATGATGTGACTGAATCTTTTAATTGTGGAAACCTAGGGTCCTCCAACCAGCAAAGGCTTGTTTGTTGGCAGCCTTCTAGAGTGGTCAGGAGGATGGACGGGGAGAGGTGGAGACTTTACCTCCATGCTACACGTTACTGTAAGGTTCACACCATGTGACTCAATGGTGGAGTTCTAACAGGTTTACCAAAGGAAGAAGAAAGCCCCAGAAAGATGCTTAAATGAGAAACAAGGATATTTACAAAGCGGTATCAGAGAAAGCGAAACAATTTACACTGAGTTTGGTAGATGTTTTGCAAAACTTAGTAAATATCAGGGTTTCTAATAAGCCCTAAAGAAATATGGGAGGAGACCCGGCAAAAAGGGGGAGGGGGGTGGCTACACTTATCAGATGTATGAAAAAAGAGAAAACGAATAAGGATAAACTCAAGTACTTCATCTTCTGCTTGGCATCCTATCAGTACCACTGTTAGGCCCACCCTTTCTAAATCCCAGCATACCGGGGGTGGGGTCACAGGCAGAATCATCGTGGTTAACTGCTTTTGTGAAATACCTGCCTTAAGAAAATCTGGGGGGAAACCACCCTGCAAACGTGTTCCTACCACTTCCCCTAACAAGTCGGGTCTCCCTGGCCCTCTGTGCACAACTCACTCTTGATCATGTTCACGTCGTTGGCGCCATCTCCGATGGCCAGCGTGATGGCCTTCTTGTATCTCTTCACCAAGTCCACCACCATGGCCTTCTGCTTGGGGGTGACGCGGCAGCAGATGACGGCGCTGCACTCACAGGCCAGGTCCACGAAGTTCTTCTGCCGCTGCTCTTTCTTGGCTTCCAGCCGCCTTTTACTCTGGGTCCGTATCCGTCGCTCCTCTTCTGTCCTGGGGAACTTCAGCTTCAGAATCTTACTTCTCTTGGTCTTTTTCTCTAGAAGAATTTCATTCTGTGAAGTCAGAGAGGGAAAGGTTTACGATCATTTTTAGTTTTAACACCAACACCACCGTGACCGATGTTTAAATTGTGTGAAGGATAATTTGGGGTTATATGATGGATTATACAATATGTTCATGATAGATATACTTAAAAAAAATTTTTTTTGAAATAGAGTCTCACTAGGTCGCCCTCAGTAGAATGCGGTGACATCTTAGCGCACAGCAACCTCTAACTCTTGGGCTCAAACAATTCTCTTGCCTCCGCCTCCCAAGGAGCTGGGACTACAGACACCTGCCACAACACTGGCTATTTTTAGAGATGGAGTCTCACTCTTGCTCAAGCTGGTCTCAAACATGTGAGCTCAGGCAATCCACCCACCTTGGCCTCCCAAACTGCTGGGATTACAGGCATGAGCCACTGCACCCAGCCTTAAGATAAACCAATTTTATAATCAAAACATATGTTCTCATTATAAAACATATTTATGACAAAAATTTAGGAAATGCAAAAATCTGCAAAGAAGAAAATGAAAATCACTCAACCAGGATAACTATCTTTACCAATTTGTTATAATTCCTTTAATGTCATATAATATTAAGTTCCAAACTTGGAAAATCATACTTTAATTTATAGGCCAAGAGATTCTGAGGTTGGCAGTTAATATGCAAAACCACCTAAAACTGGTCCAAAAGGAACTTCTTTTGTTTGACATGGCCGGGCGTGGTAGCTCACGCCTGTAATTCCAGCACTCTGGGAGGCCAAGGCAGGTGGATTACCTGAGCTCATGGGTTTGAGACCAGCCTGAAATAGATAGAGACCCTGTCTCTAAAAAAAAAAAAAAAATAGCTGGGCATTGTGGCAGGTGCCTGTAATCCCAGCTACTTGGGAGGCTGAAGCAAGCAAAAATCACTTGAGCCCAGGATTCTGAGGTTGCTATGAGCTATGACATCGCAGCACTCTACCAGGGGTGATGAAGTGAGTCTCTGTTTCAACAAAAAAAAAAAAAAAGAAAGAAAGAAAGAAAAGAAACAAAGTACAGAGATACTAAAGATACCTACCAACCAAGAACCAGTGATGATTAAGGCACGGTTTCCACCGGTAGGGAAAAAAGGTTCATGCACAGGGGGTGTAAATTTTGCGTAGACTCCACCTCTATTCCTCTGGTTTTCCATTCTTGTATGAAGAAGAGAACTGAAGAAAATAAATTCAAGTGTTTAGAGTATAAGGTATAAATGGACCTGTGACAATGAAATAATTCTGGCATTTTAAAAAATCGTAGGAAAAAAGGGTAACATTTTTTTTTTTAATTCTTTTTTGAAATAGGTTCTCGCTTTATTGCCTGGTGTAGAGTGTAGTGATGTCACCGCAGCTCCCAGCAACCTCAATCCCCTGGCCTCAAGTGATCCTTCCACTTCAGCCTCCCAAAGTTCTGGGATTATAGGTGGGCCACCACATAGGGCCCAATGACATCTAACACAGTTTATCATCTTAATCATTTTTAAGTGCCTAGTTTATTTATTTTTTTTAAGTGCCTAGTTTAGTAACGTTAAGTATATTTACGATGTTGTGCAACCAATCTCCAGAACTTTTTCATCCTGCAAAACTGAAACTGTATTTGCTGAACAACTCAACCCTTCTCTCCCCTCCCCTGGTCTCTGTTAACCTCCATGCTACTTTCTGTGTCTATGAACTTGACCACTGTTGATACCTCAACCTGTGTGGAATCATACAGTAATGTCTTATTGTGACTGGCTTACTTCACTTAATGATATTCTCAAGGTTCACCTACCATTACAGCATAGGCCACAATTTCCTTCCTTTTTAAGGTCAAATAATATTCCCTTATATGGGCATACCACATTTTGTTTATCCATTTATCCGTCAGTGGACACTTGGGTTGCGCCCACCTCTTGGCTACTGTGAGTAGTGCTGCTATGAATATGGGTGCGTATGTATTTCCAGGTGCTGCTTTCAATTATTTTGAGTATATACCCCAAAGGAGGATTGTTGGCTCATACACTAATCCTATTTTTTGAGGAACCACCATGCTGTTTTTCATAGTGCTACTCCATTTTACATTCCAAACAACGGTGCAGAAAACTGCCAGATTTTCCACAGCTTCACCAACACTTGCTAGTTTTGTTTTGTTTTGATAGTAGCCGTCCTAACAGGTGTGAGGTGGGAACTCATTGTGGTTTTGATTTCTATTTCCCTAAGGATAAGTGATGATGAGCATCATTTCATATGCTTATCAGCCACCTGTATCTCTTCACTGGAGATGTCTAGTTAGAGTACTTTGTCTTTTTTTTTTAATTTGATGACATACAGTTTTACTAGGTCTTCATTCTTCCACCATGATGCACCATGCTCTTGGTACTGGATTATTTTTCGAAGACAGCCAAAGGAACAAGATACAGTTGAAAATGTGTACACAGGCAACAGAAAGAAGGCAACCTTGATGTGAATCATGATACACTAATGTGAACTCTACTTTTCTGGCTATTGTAAAGGATATTAAATAGATTTTTTTTTTTTTTTCACCTTTTTTGGAGATAGAATCATGCTCTGTCACTTCGGGTAGTGTGCAGTGGTATCATCATAGCTTACAGCAACCTCAAATTCCTACCTCCTATTTCACCCTCCCCAATAGCTGGACTACAGATAAGACAGTCACAGTCAGCAAGACATAGGCAGGAGCTAAATCACCCAACAGCTGTAGCTAATTGTTCTGTTTTTTTCGTAGAGATGGGGTTTTCACTCTTGCTCAGGTTGAGGACCTTAAATATCTTGTCTAACTGCTCTGTGTTACAAAGAAGGAAATCACGACAGAGAGAGGTGATATGATTTGCCTGCAGCAAGTTGACAGCAAAACTGGAATGAGGACTGACTTCTATTGCACATAGAGAGCCATTGTTCTTCACCTTCAAAAGGAGGCTTCTCAACCTTGGCAATCCTTATTGCATTACTTATTTTTATTTATTTATTTATTTTTTATAGTTAAATCATAGCTGTGTACATTAGTGCAATCACCTGTACCCATTCTAAGGTGCACCATAGATGTGGCCCCACCCATTACCCTCCCACCACCCAAAACTTCCTCCTCCCCCCATCACATCCTAGGGTGTCTAGCAGCATCCCCGACCTCCACCCACCAGAAGCCAGTAGCATCCCTGCTCCCCATGAGTAGCCACCAAACACATCTCCAGACATTGTTCTATGTTCCCCAGAACCACTGCATTCTCTTTTCTTCAAATTAGCTTAATTCTAATTTTCATTTTCAAGTTATAAGATAAATCATTAAAAGGTCAAAGGAGATAAAAATATAAAGTTATCTATTTAAGTGATTTTATAGGAATCATCACTTCAGGCACCATCTAGAAAGATGAATCATTTCTCTATAAAGGCAAACTTGGCTAAGAGCATGATCATAAAATTTACTACTTGGACACATTTTCTGTTTTAGCTTAGCTTAGGGCACAGCTTTCGAAAGCGAGATCAGAAATTTATTAAGGCCCCATCTAGAAGCAGTAAACAAAATCATACGGAAATTAACCAAGTTATATGAAACCAAAAATTACTTAGCAAACATATTAAGCATATTTGTCTATTGCTACTTTTTCAAAACGTAAAGGCACAAAAAGGGGTCTGGTGTCTGTGCCTCTATACAAACATAACTGATTTAGATTATAAGGCTACTGATTGTGTCTGATTTAGCAGAGCACATAATACAGAAGATTAACTGGAATGACCCAGAAAGCTCTATCATCACCACTACAAAGAAAACTAACCACCATTGATTCCCTCCATCATCTTCACGACTCCTGCAAATGTGTCTATTAACAGCTTAATCTGACTTCATGACAGCCTGAGAGATGTGTTGTAGGGAAAAAAACATCAGGAATAAATGGAACTGTGATGCTATCAGTTAAGGCACATCACCGTAACTGCATGCAGTACATTTACAGCTTCGTAACAAGACAAAGCTTATTCATTACACATTTCTAGGTCTGCTGCAACTTTGATTCAAAGCTAACAAATGTTTCAGCATAAACTAAGGTTTGAAAGGTCATGCGTGCCCCATCTGAGACTAGACCACAGATGATCTACATGATGTAACCCACCCAGACATTTCTATCTGGGCTAAGGTAGTTGCTGTTGTTTTTTTCTATTTCTTTCAAAAGTGAAACTTCCTAGAACAGGCACAACATGAATACAATTCTTACTAATTTGCTAGTGATATCACAGGCTCATTTCTTTTTCAGTAGGTGAGGATAGAAGACTTCTAAGGAATAGAGAAAAGTGGCCTCTGAAAGATCCCAAGTTGCTTTAAAATTAAGTTTAAGGCCCAAACATGACAAGTGGGAACTGCCTGTTGTTCTTTTGCTTCCTTTTAACATGAGGCCACTGTCCCAAGTACACATTTCTCTATGCTTGTCGCCTGCTATGTCTGGTCCTGCCTTTGTCTAAGACCTGTTACACCGTCTCACTCTGCAGGCTCTCCACTTACTTTATGTCTTCCCCGTAGCAGATGGTGGTGTCTTCAGTCAGAAGTTCACAAGCAAATCCTATATTTTCAGCAGTTTCTACAACAGAATAAAATTAAGTAGAACATTGTTCATTGGTACTGTTGAACTGAATAACTGACTATCCAGTAATGATTTTTTTTTCAATTCATGAACCTAACCAGATTCAATCAAATATGTAGGATGCTGTTTCTCTATAGCAAGTACAGAAATCACATACAAGAAAAAGCAATCCCTTTCTTTTTTTGGCTGGGGTTGGGTTTGAACCTGCCACCTCTGGTATATGGGGTCAGCGCCCTATTCCTTTGAGCCACAGGCGCCGCCCCCCTTTCTTTATAATAAGTGAACATCAAAGTCTAATTTGAGATGTTTTCAATAATAAAAATGTGCTATATTGTCAAATAGTATATACACTGGTTATTTACTAAATCTATGTCCGTTAAATGACTAAATACACTCAATTTGTGTGGTTTAACTGTTCTGTTACAGGGAGGGATAACCATTTCTATCAGCCCTTGCATGAAGACAATTTTTCTCTGTTTTTATTCCCTCTCACTTGGTATTTATTTAAGGTCGAGGCTGAGCCTCCCTTAACTTCAGCGTGTATAACCCATTGATGATTTCAGATCAGGAGACATTATCCTATTTCTTGCAGAAGGCCCGCAGAGTAAACTATCAATGCCAAATAACTACCCGTGAAGCTCTAAATTTAGAAATTAAAATCTTTCTTTACTTAGGTATTAAATTTTAACTATAATTTTCAGGTAAGGAAAAGGATAAGAAAACAAAAGTTGCTTTTCAGCACTTTGTATTGTTTTCCTATAATTATGCTCAATGAATGGCAAAACACTGGGAGGAGAGAGGGACGAGGGGGCAGCCCCTTCAGGACAGAGGCCCACATCTGGCTGGAAAGATAACAGTCACAATCAGCAAGACATAGGCAGGAGCTAAATCATGAGGAAGAAACTGCTACTGAGGGGGTTTGGGAAAGGATGTGGCCTGGGCAGGGATAGGGAGCTGGGAAAACAGAGACAGGCTTCTCAGAGAAAGCCTCTTCCTTCCAAAGAAATAGTGTTGATATAGAATGGGAAGTTGAAAAAGGTCATCTTGGGCTAAGGAAACAGCAGCTATAAATATTTGTGAATTTAACAGATATGTTTCCCTATGCAAAGAATTACCTTTTTTGTCTCCAGTAAGCACCCAGATCTTAATGTCAGCTTTTGCAAGTTTTGAAATGGTTTCTGGGACTCCATCTTGTAGCTTGTCTTCAATAGCTGTAGCTCCTAATAGCTGGAATGTACATTAAAAAAAAAAAAAAAAAAGGAATTAGTAAATAAACCAAAAGTTTTCTATAATTACAGCTTGCCAACCTGTAAAAAGACGGGCTAATTACATACCCCAGTTGGTGCTCCACTGGGGTGTGTCAACGCCACAGCCAATGTTGACAGGGAAGGCTGCCATGTTTCTCATTCACCACAAACTAACACAGCTAACAAGTTTTTCCTTTTCTTCTTTTTTAAAATTTCAGCATAATTTGAGGGTACAATTAGGTTACATTGTTTGCGTTTGTTAGGTAGAGCCCAAGTTGTAGTTGTGTCGGTTACCAAAATTTTTTTTTACAGGATAAACTATTTAATTTACTCAAACAAAAATGCAAGTACAAAATCAAGGACATTTAAAATAGACTTTCCTTGTGTATTTATGGCTTTACATAGACATAAGCCAGTTCTAATACTAGCTATTTGTTGAACATTTATTTTATTTATTTTTGTTGAGACAGCGTCTCAAGCTGTAGACTGCATAGTGTCACAGCTCACAGCAACCTCAAATTCTTGGGCTCGAGCAACTCCCTTGTCTCAGCCTCCCAAGTAGCTGAGACTACAGGCACCTGCCACAACATTCAGCTATTTTTTATTATTGTTGTTGCACTTGTCATTGTTGTTTTAGCTATAAGCGCCACTTGTCAAACATTTCTTATTGATCTTAACTCTATGAGCACTAGGTATTAAACCTTAGAAACTATTTAAAAGTGTATATTTTTCTTGTTTTAAGATTTTACAGGCTCAATGCCTGTAGCACAGTGGTTATGGTGCCAGCCACATACACTGAGGCTGGTGGGTTCAAACCCAGCCCAGGCCAGCTAAAACAACAATGACAACTGCAACAAAAAATAGCCGAGCATTGTGGCAGGCGCCTGTAGTCCCAGCTATTTGGGAGGCTGAGGCAAGAGAATCATTTAAGCCCAAGAGTTTGAAGTTGCTGTGAGCTGTGATGCCACAGCACTCTACCAAGGGCAACAATAGTGAGACTCTGTCTCAAAAAAAAAAAAAAATTTTACAAAATATAAATCATTTCAGTAATTCCTATAATGTAATAAGTGGATGTGAGTTTGATATAGTATAAAAACCATGATGATTAAGTGATATAAAAATGATAGATTTAGATTAAGACCTTCACTAATGTTTTTTCTCTTTTAGTTTTTCATAATGGTAAATTCTATTCTGCTATTTTGTCAAAAAAAAAAAAAAAAAAAAAGAAATTTAATTGACCTACTTCCTTTGTACCAATGTCAAACACTGAAGTTAGAATTAGCTTTTGAGCATGAGCTCAAAAATGTAATAAAACTTAATACAATTTTTAATTCTGTTTGAATATCAAGGAAGAATTATTAAGGCCAAAACTCACTATTAAGTCTTTTTCAATCTCCTCGTATACTTTATCCAGAGCTTCGTCCCGGTTGTTCGAGGCCACACTGGCGGCCGCAAACTTCTTGTTCCATTCGGCAAATTCCTTTTCTTCAATTTCCTTGTAGCAAAGGCACAGGGTTCTAAGAGTTTCACTTGCAAAGATCTGTTTTATTGAAAAGACAAACCACCAATGCAAACAATAGTTAATTTTATGTAATTCAAGATCAAGTCTGACATCTTCCTTGGAAGTAATATGCTAGAGTATTTAAAAAGAGGACGATGGATTCTGAACAAATATATTCTACAGAGGGGATTAAACTCTATAATAGACTTTGTTTTTCTAAGCTTCTACGCAGTCCTAGGACTGTACTTACAGTTCCTAAATTAGTTAAAGGGGAAAGTCTACTTTTCTCCTAAATGAAGTCACTAGAATGAAGAAAGCCTTTTTCTCTAATAGCTGGGAAAATAAGGAAGGAAGGAAGCTGCCTTGGGGTGTGATGATGTAAACACAGACCTGACAACTTTATCATTTTTTCCAATCAACTGTAATGCAAGCCTAATCAGCTACGAACTCTGAACCAAGCATTACTCCCTCAAACCAATTCAAAAGTACATGTGCCATTATTAAAGGCGAGGTCAAGGCTTGGCGCCTGTATCTCAGCGGTTAGGGCGCCGGCCACATACACTAGAGCTGGCAGGTTCAAACCCACCCCGGGCCTGCCAAACAACGACAACTACAAAAAAAAATAGCAGGGTGTTATGGTGGGCACCTGTAGTCCCAGCTACTTGGGAGGCTGAGGCAAGGGAATCACTTAACCCCAAGAGTTTGAGGTTGCTGTGAGCTCTCAAATAGCACTCTACCGAGGGTGACATAGTAAGACTCTGTCAAAAAAAAAAAAAAAAAAAAAAAAAAAAAAAGGCGAGGTCAAGGGTATCTAGAAATTTTCTAATGAGTAGACTTACACCATTTTAAATAACTTCAACATGAACAGTAAAAATTTCTTTATAGTTACATCTTGTCTAGTTAGATAGAACTGGTTCAACCAACCAAGTGTGTGCTTTCAAAGATTCTTTGGAAGGTTCTGCACTTACTTCATTAGACTGTTTGTCACTGCTGACATTCTTGTGAGAACTCATCCATTGTAACTGCATCGGTGTCAGCATATAATTTTGAAATGTGAGCTTACTCGGTAAATGAAATATTCATTAAGCTTCTTTTCAAGGGACATTTGGCTGGTTCTAAAACTCAATTGGTCCTTAAAATAGGGTGGTACCTGTAGCTCAGTGGATAGGGCACCGGCCACATCTATCAAGGCTGGCAGGTTCGAACCTGGCCCGGGCCAGCTAAAGCAACAATGACAGCTGCAACAAAAAAAATAGCTGGACTTTGTGGCAGGCGCCTGTAGTCCCAGCTTCTTGGGAGGCTGAGGCAAGAGAACCACTTAAGCCCAAGAGTTTGAGGTTGCTGTGAGCTGTGACACCATAGCACTCTACCTAGGGTGACGTAGTGAGACACTGTCTCAAAAAATAAATAAACAAATAAATAATTAAATAAAGGGGAAAACCCACCCTTTACTGGGTACCTACTAAGTGCTGGGAACTGTGGAAGATGGATTCTCTTGCAATGGCCCTCCAAGAGAGGACTACCTCCTTTCTCCTTCCCATGGAGAATTAATGATTCACATGATATATCAGCCATTTCCCCCCAAAACACAAAATTAGTAAAGAGGCAGTATTGAGACACCAGGGCTGCCTGATCTTCTCCATACCTAACTCATTGTTATAAAGAACCCAGATTGCATGTAGATTGGTAGGCATCTCCAAGAGTACAGGTTCCAGAAATGTTCTGAGTGGATCTAACATCCCTGGACTATGTACACAGCTTCCTAAGATAAGGACTTGGGTGCCATTCAAACCAAACTGTTTTACTAGTAAAGGTATCAAAACTCAATGATCCACTACATTGCTTTAATCCCCTGTCATATATGAAGGATTTCTTTCCTTCACTCTACACCTATAAGTTAGTAGAGTTCCTGGGGGCCACATAGGTCCCTGGAAGAGAGAGAAGCTGCTCCCTGCCCTCAGCCCTACCTACCCCGAGGACCTGGCTGCTGGCAAGAGCACCACAGCCACTTCCCAGGAGGGAGCCAATGGCAGGGACAGAACTGGAACCCAGGTGGCCAGATGCCTACTTTGGTGTTCTTTCTACCCAACTGCACCAAAGCAACTGTTAATATACAGCTTCCACTCAAGCTTCACAGATAGTACCAGAAAGCAAGCTCGGAATCTGCAGCAGGAAGAGTACAAGGGAGACTTACATCCAAGGCATCCTGAGTTTCTTGCTTTGAAGGATTCGATCCATGTAACCGCTCATAAATCACAGTGTCAGCTCCTTTACAGTAAAGCCTGATGTTGCCTTCTGGGGTTCTTACTGGTAGAAAGGGGAGGAAAAGCCCACAGCAAAGTAAAGTTTGATTTCTTAGCAGAAAGCCACCTTTGTAAAGTTCATCTGAACTGTTGCTGCACTCATCAATCACTATTAGCTCAAAATCGTCAACGTGTCTTATCACAAGTTGGTCAGTCTGAAAGATTCCTCCAGTCAGCTCGATTTTCTATATCTTTATTCTTCTAACAAATGGTTACTGACTTCCTGCTATGTGCTATGCTCCATGCTAGCTACTTTCTCCCAGAGAATTTTCTTTGCGCATGCCAACCACCGGGAACCTGTCTTACTTATGAACTCAACAACTCTCACTGCCTTTAATACTCAGACTACAACCACTCCTTGTGACCATCTTATATTTTTTGATCTATGTAATAAGTTAATCAAAGTATATGCCTCACTGCTATCTAGTCAAGGTAGGTGCAGGCCTGGTGAATAGTCTAGATCTGTGCCAAATGGGAGCACAACAGACAGGTAAATCTGTATTTTTATTCATTTAAAATTTTAACACCATAGTGGAGAAGGCTTGTGGACACCAACTTCACCACGTGATCAAAGTTAACATCCCCAATGAGACAGGTCAACATCCTAAGTCTTCTGCTGTGATACTTGGAGAAGAGTACAGTGTCACTTACAGATTCTTGCTGCCAGCAATGCATAATCACGAGACATTACCAGAAAAATCCAAATCGAGGAACATTCTACAAAATAACCTGGCCTGGGCTGGGCGCAAGTGGCTCATCCCTGTGACCTCAGCATTTTGGAAGGCTGAGGTGGGAGGATCACTTGAGGCCAGGAGATTGAGACCAGCGTGGGAAACATAGCAACATCTTGTTTCTACCAAAAAATTAAAAAATTAGCTGAGAATAGTGACATGTGCCTGTAGTCTGAGCTACTTGAGAGGCTGAGGCAGGAGGATCACTTGGAGTTCAAAGCTACGAGCTATGAACACACCTTATACTCCAGCCTGGGCAATAGAGTGAAACCCTATCTCTAAAAACAAAAACAAATAAAAAGTAAATTTCGCCTAATACTTCTCAAAAATGTCAATATATAAAAAATTGAAGAAAGGTTGAAGAACTGACACTTATTTGGCCATGATCAGCTGATAGAACCTGCCATCTTGGATCAGTTCCTGGATCAGAAAAAAACGAGAGGGAGGGAATTTCCTGGTAAATTGAAAAAGTATGTATTGGGTTAAATTTTCTGACTCTGGACCTTATGCTGCAAATACAAGTGAGCGTTCATGTTCTTAGGAAACACCCACTACTGTATTTAAGGAAAAGGTACCTCAAAGGTCCACAATTGACTCTCAAGCGGTTCAGAAACTACTCTATACATTAGGAAAATGACAGTGACAATGTGATGATTATTAACAATTAGTGTATGTGAAAGAGTGTACAGGAGTTTGTTAACCCATTCTTGCCACTTGTGTGTAAATTTGAGATTGAAAACTACAAACTTTAAACAAATTCAGTGTTAGGAAGCGACCATCCTCTCTGCGTGGTGGTCTGTTACATGCCTGGGTTGAGGGTCTGGTTTTAGTTCGGAAGCTTTTCTCAGACCTCATCTCCTGCTCACTCTTCCCTTCCCTGCTGTCCAGCATAGAAGTGCTCAGAGGGCTTGAAAATAAAGAGAACACATGTGGGGGGCAGGGCTGCAAAAGTCCACCTGTCACTTCAAGCATGTTGTACCTGCCAACCCAGATTCCACAGTCCGTAGCCTTCCAGCCTGTAATCCCAGCACTCTGGGAGGCTGAGGCAGATGGGTCGCTTGAGCTCAGGAGTTGGAGACCAGCCTGAGCAAGAATGAGACCCCATCTCTAAAATTAGCCAGGCGTGGTGGCAGGTGCCTGTAGACCCAGATACTTGAGAGGCTGAGGCAAGAGGATTACTTGAGCCCAAGTGTTTGAGGTTGCTGTGAGTTACAATGGCATGGCACTCTACCCAAGGTGACAAAGTGAGACCGTCTCAAAACAACAACAAAAGGAACAGCATCCACATTTGCAAGATTCAGATATGCCGCAGCTTGAGTAAGGGATATGGTAAAGAATGAAGAAAAAACACCAGATTGAATAAGTCTGTGGCAATCTTCCGGGAGAGTAGTTCATTTGTTACCTACTTTATCCTAGTGTCACATCACTCAGTGAAATGGGCAACAGGCAACATTTAAATTAATGAATGGTAAACAAACTCTAGGGGAGCTTTACCAATGATAGACATTCGCTTCCGGTCACTGTTGAAGTCCAAAATGGCGAGAACGCTGTAGGTCCTCTCGGTGCCCAGCTCACTGACGGTGATGGTGTTCTGGGTCCGGTTGAGGAAGACGAAGCCAAAGTTCCTGGCAGCGTTCACCAGGGCGCCTTCGTCAGGGGAGGCTGCCTGGTAGTTGAGCTGACCTAACAGGGAAACAGGAGAGAAGTCCCAGAGAAGATGTGAAACCCAACACGGTGCTCATGACTGTGACCAAGGCCTCTGCTGAGGTTCCCCCCGGGAATGAGGAGGCACAGCAAAGCCTAGGGCACAGCCAGGAAGACAAGACACTGATGCTGAGAATCAGACCAAGATTAAAACACCTTAGGCTTTTTTTTCTTGTGAGGCAGAGTCTCACTTTGTTGCCCTCAATAGAGTGCTATAACATCATAGCTCACAGCAACCTCCAACTCTTGGGTTCAAGATATTCTCTTGCCTCAGCCTCCCAAGTAGCAGGGACTACAGGCACCTGCCACAATGCCTGGCTATTTTTAGAGACAGGGTCTCACTCTGGCTCAGGCTGGTCTTGAACTTGCGAGCTCAGGCAATCCATCCACCTCGGCCTCCCAGAGTGCTAGGATTATAGACGTGAACCACGGCACCCAGCCAAAACCCCTCGGGCTTGAATGTTCTATTTTAAATTATAAACAGTCATATAAACTAGAAATAAAACAACTGGTAGGGAAAAAATATTCCCATGATCCCACAGTCCAGGGGAAACATAACCCTGTTGAAATTTTATCAGACCTTCCAGTCCTTTCAAAATGCCCATTTTGAAACAGTTTCTATCATGCTGAATATACATTTACATCCTGATTTGTTTAATGTATTTTATCCACAATGCCTTACCTTTAAAAGTTCTTGATATATTTTATTTTAATGAGTGTAAATGTGTTACCCATTTTTTTTCATTGCAGGCACTTAGTTTATATCCAAAATATTTTGTTCTCGAAAAACAGTATATGAATCTTTTGTGTGTGTGTAAAGATTTTTCTGTCTCTAAGAACAGATTCCTAGTAGTGAAAATATTGAGCTAGAGAACATAGATAAACGTTGAGCTCATCAACAGATAGGACTAATTTGTTTTCCAAAAAGATTGTACTAGTCTAACTTTCCTCTAAAAAGAGTGTGTTTACTTCCTGATCACTATGGTCTCCTTTAAAAAAATTAGTCAATTTGATCAAGAGCTCAATGTTTAAAAGTTAAGACTGTGTTCTAGTCATAATGACACTTAGCAGTAGAACAGATCTCGCAGTGTTGAAAAGCCAGCCACAATAGAGCACATACCTGTGATTCTACTCAGACAAACCCCAAACTGCCCAGGCTAACGTGTGTTATACCAAATCAGGAGAGTAGTTTTCTTGGGAGGTAGTCACTGGAAGAAAACACAAAAGGGACTTCTGGGAAATTGATAGTGCTCCTTTTTGAAAATCTGGGTGCTAGTTGCAAAGGTGTATTCAGTTTGTGGAAATTCCTTGAGCTATATACTTATGTTGTCTCTGTACTACTTACGTTATACTTGGATAAACAGTTAAAAAAATACTCTGCCTACCCAAGATGTTTTATTTTCTAGGCCTCTTACTCTGCCTGAAAAGAGAAAGAAAAAGCATTTCCATGATCCGATGAATTTCTATAGAGAAGGGAATTCAGTTTTCCAACATGGTTTGGATAAATGTAGGCCACGGACACCTGGACAGCTGTTTACACCTCAGTAACTGGAATGGTGGACGATCCAGAGTGAACAGGTATAGTGAAAGCTAAAGACTGCTTCTTCCCTGCTTCCCTCACACCCTGGCTCAGATAATTCACTCTACTTAAGTCAGTATTAATCACTTCCCAATTAGTAAATAGAGAGGACACTAGGTTTTCTCTCTATTCGTTCACCCAGGAAGTCATATATAGGAAGTTATAAATACACTTGCTAAATCCAGCCATTTTTCAGAGCTAAACAAACACCAGTGAGAGGCAAGCCGGCCTTTCAGCCTTCCCAATACCAGCGGGTACAGTGATATATTGTGTAACACTGACTGCACACTCATTTCCAACAGAGAAAAGAAACAAAATAATGAAAGGAGGTAGAGTTATGTAGAGAAAACACCTTGATATATTTTATCATTAAAGGAAAAAAAAAAAATCCTTCTATTACTTTTTTAGCAATGGGGTCCTAGAATTAGATTGTGGAGTTGGTCCAAACTCTAATTTTATGTTTGCAGGAAGGCACTTGGACTGGAAAAATAACAACAACAACGAAAACCTCTTTATGGCCTTTTCCTTTTCTTTTACAGACTCATTTGTGGATCATGAAACTGCTGCAGACAAAAAAAAGATGCTCAAACCACAAACTCTACCTCTCATTGCTCATTATCCCAATTCCCTAAAACCACCAGACTTGAAACAAGTTACCTTTCAGACATCTCTTTCCCCTCAAGCTTCTTACTCTCTTCAAATCATTTGCCAGATGCTGTCCACATTCATGGCTCTCTTATCCTTCCCCAAATCCCACCCTCATCCAAGCCCTCAACTTCCCCACCAACCTCCACTGGGACCTCTTTCCTTTTCTAGGATCTCACCCCCAGTGTGATGTGCAAACCTCCTACAACAAGCTCTCTGATCACTGATTAAAGACCTCTGTGTGAAGTAAAGGCTTCCAAGCCTTGCACACCTTGCACTCATGGCCTCCATGGGGCAGGAATAAGACAGCCCCAGTTAGGTACGTTCATCTTCTCCTACTCACTCAAACACTAACACAGGCACTGCTGTGAAGGATTTTGCATTTGTAAGTAAGATCCTAATTAATTGACCTTAAAATACTGAGAGACTATCCAGAGGCTTCTGACATAACTAGATGAGTATTTAAGGGGAACAGGGCTCATCCTGGGGAGGGATTTGAAGCATGAAAGGGGTTGAATTAAAGACAGATTTTCCACCATTGGCTTGGAAGATAGAGGGGACCAACTGGCAGGGAATGAGGGTGGCCTCTAGGAGTGGAGTGCAACCCAGCTGGCAGCTGACAGGAGTATGAGATGTCAGCCCTACAACCAAAAGAGAACTGAATTCTGCTGCAACCACGCAAGCTTGGAAGAGGACAGAGGGCTCTGAAGGAGAATGCATCCCCACCTTGATTTTAGGGTGATGCTGAGCAGAGAACCCAGTGTTCCTGAGCTCAGACTTCTGACCTATGGAACCCTGCACTATTGAGTGATGTTTTAAGCAGCTGAATTGTACTAATTCATTACAGAGCAACAGAAAACGAACGCAGACTTCTCCATACTTGGCCTCACACGTACTCAGTGCTCAGCCACACAGATTGTTGAAGTGGTCAGATGTTCTTGGCAACTTATAGGGAAGGATTTCCTCCTCTCTGCTGTTGATGTTGTGCATGGTAAAAGACTGGCCCATCTCTAGTCTCCTTATAAAAGAGAGAAAATGAGAGCATCAGAGCACCAGGGCAGAGGTGTGGTGGAGGGAAGGGGCATCTGGACTATAGTATTAACTCACTGGATGACCTGGGCAGATCCCCCGTGCTCTCTGGGTCTGAATTTCCTTATCTACAAAATGTGATGGTTGTCCCCAAGGTTCCTTCTAAGAGACCTTTTCATGGTACTTCATGGATCAAAGCCCAAACCAACTTCCCCTCTAACCTCCTGCAACTAGAAATACAATCTGTCTCCATTCTGAGTGGCTTGAGCAATTGCCTGTCATATTCTGGGTGAAGAAAGATTACCCAGGGGGTGTTAATAGAGTCCTTCACCTCAGTTGACCATGGGACAAAGAGCTGCAGAATGTTAGGCTGGAAGAGACTTTGAACGTCTGACCTTCTCACCACCACACTGATGAAACTGGTGCCCAGAAGGGGACCGAAACCGGGCTGGCTCATCTCCAGCACACAGTCCAGGGTTCTTCCTGCAATACCCCAGGTGGGGAAATTAAAACAGAGACCCTAAGATTAATGTGCCTTTACCTATGTTGACCAGGATGCTCTCAAAATACCATTGCATCCTCAAAGAAAAGTAGAATAATTTTACTAAGGAGTCAAAATCTAAGGGGACTGAGTTGCTTAATGATGTTGCACTTTATTCTTATCATACAAGGAAAATTTGCTTGGTGAGTCAAACAGACTTTGCTCCCTACTTTGGCAGTTCATGACCTGGCCTCGTCCCTGTCTATGCTGGTCTCATTCTGTCTGCCAACAGCCTCTTCCCATGTATCCACCCCAGCGTGAACTCTGCTACCTCACTTTATTGCACTATTAGATTGATCCTTGGAGCGTGAGTTCCTCTGACACTTGCTGAAAGACATCAAGTATAGTTTCTACACATTCAGTCTTTATGCATATTCTTTCTCTGAAGCTACATGTGAAATACCAAAGCTGGGAACAGGGAAGGACTTACGTATGTGGCATGGATTAAAGTAAGGAGGTGAATGGAAGGAAGGTAGAATGTGCTTCCTTATGGACATACCAAGAGAATTCCTTTGCTCCATCTAGAAAAGTACATGTGTCTACATAATCTATCATTACACCTATATATAATAAAATAATAGCTTTCCTTGATGAACTTGCTACTGTAACAAAGCTGGCACAAACTGCATTTAAGAATTCTGCACAGGGACACTTGCATCAGACTGTTTATTGAAGCTCAATTTACAGTCGCCAAAATGTGGAAACAGCCTAAATGCCCACCAACCTAGGAATGGATTAACAAGCTATGTATACGTACACCATGGAATACTATTTAGCCACTAAAAAAGATGGGGACTTTGCATCTTTTGTATTAACCTGGATGGAAGTGGAACACATTATTCTTAGTAAAGCATCACAAGAATGGAGAAGCATGAATCCTATGTACTCAATTCTGATATGAGGACAATTAAGGTCCTAGTACACAGTGGGGGGGGGATGGGGAG
>CAUYPK010088800.1:0-32485 GCA_963574355.1 Loris lydekkerianus
TTAAGTGTCACGGATTTCTTAATAAAGCTATGGGGGTGTGTTTGTGGCACAAAGGAGTTGGGCGCCGGCCTAATATGCGGGTGGTGGTGGGTTCAAGCCCAGCCCTGGCCAAAACCTGAAAAAAAAAAAAAAAAAAAAAAAAAAAACAACCTAGAATAAAGCTCAGACCCCAAGGACAGTCCCAAACCCTTTAGTGGCCTTTCTCTCCCCGCTTGTGTTCCAAGCGCACTGAACTGGTTAGTTCCTCAGATATGTTTCCCCTTGTGTAACCCTTGTCTTCATATATGTTGTTCCCTTTCCTCTCACAGTGCTCTTCCTCAAGACCATATTCTAGACCCCTCTGCTCATTCCTGGACGAAGAGGGACCAACTGCCTGTCCCTGTCAGCTGATAGGTAGAGAAGGGGGATAGGTTTGCCATATTTTATTTATTTATTTTCTGTAGAATAGTGAGGGTAATTTCTCTAAGACTGTTTTGTTCTTCCAATTTCAAAATTGCAGTTTTATATATAAAAGTTTAAAGACCACATTAACCCTTATTTTAAATAATCATCATAAATTAGTAATCTAGTATGACATTTTAGTTTAAAACTTGATCTCCTAAATCAGTGTGCTTACCCAAACTACTTAAGATAGGCATCTTTAGGGTAGGAGTTAATCTACAAAACTGTAAGAATGGGAGATAGGAGGAAAAGGTCATTTAGGACCCAAACGCACCAGACCAGCTGTGTTATGTTGGCCTTAGCCTGACCGACTCCATCTTATCCTCACTACATGTGCTTTCATTCTGAGGATACTTTCTGGGTTCCCAGCTCTCATATGACGTAGGAGCCACTCTGCTGTGCCCCTGAGCAGATGTGACTAGAGGCCAAGCTTCACTCATCCCCTGCAAGGTGACAGCAGGGACTGTGTCTTATTAATTTTAATATTTCTTTATCTCCAAAGCAGAGGACAGTCCTCATGCATCATCTGAATAAATATAGTGAGCTTTAAATGAAGCCAAGTCCAAATTACAGCTTATAATTCATTGAAGAACTCTCTTTGTGGCTGGATTCTTTGTGTTTTATTAAAGGTGCAAAAAATCTTCAGGACTTTTTTTCCTTTTTTTTTTTTTTTTTTTTTTGAGACAGAGCCTCAAGCAGTCCCCCTGGGTAGAATGTCGTGGCCTCACAGCTCACAGCAACCTCCAACTCCTGGGCTCAAGCAGTTCTCTTGCCTATGCCTCCCAAGTAGCTGGGACTACAGGTGACCGCCAAAATACCCGGCTATTTTTTGGTTGTGGCCGTCATTGTTGTTTGGCAGGCCTGGGCTGGATTCGAACCTGCCAGCTCAGGTGTATGTGGCTGGTGCCTTAGCGGCTTGAGCCACAGGCACTAAGCCAGGACTTTTCTTCATTAAATAAATTTGGAAATGTTTACTTGCCAGATCATCCATTCTCAGAAAAAGCTCTGTCCAGCAGAAATGTAATCTTCATAGCAGCTCCTTTTCTTTTGGAAAAAAATTGCAAACCTGTAGTGATGTTGAAAGAATAGTGCAATGAGTGTGCATGTACTCTTCACCTGTATCCACTGAGTGCTAGCATTTTGCCCCATTTGCTTTAACTCTGTGTACACACATACAAACTCATACATGCATATATATATAGGTGTACGTGTTTTGGGGGGGACCATTTGAAAGTAAATTTGTAGATACTGTTATTCTAGACCTCTAAATACTTCAACATCAACTCCTAAGAATAAGGGCATTCTTACATAATTACAAGGCTATGATTATACTTAAGAACCGTAATGTTTATTCAGTAACATCATCTGATATACATTCTGGGTTCATTTTTTTCTCATTTGCCTCAAAAAAATGTTTATTTTAGTCCCCTCCATTTTTCTATTCAGAATGTTATCAAAGTTCATGCATTCCATTTGGTTATGTCTCTTTAGAACAGTTCCTCCCTCCCTCCGTCCTTCCTTCCTCCATCTCTCTTTCCCTCCCTTCTTTTCTCCCTCCGTCCCATTCTCCTTTCCTCCCAGACCAGTTGTTTTGTAGAATATTCCACATTTTAGGTTTATCTTCTTGTTTCCTTTCAGGTAGATTGGCAAGCATACGGCCCGGTGCAGTGGCTCGAGCCTGTAACCCCAGCACTCTGGGAGGCCAAGGCAGGAGGATTCCTTGAGCTCAGGAGCTCCAGACCAGCCTGAGCAAGAGTGAGACCCTGTCTCTACTAAAAATAGAAGAAAAACTAGCCGAGCATTCTGGCGGACGCTTATACCTACTTGGGAGGCTGAGGCAGGAGGATCCCTTTGAACCCAGGAGTTTGAGGTTGCTGAGAGATAGGCTGACACCATGGCCACTTTCACTGGGGGAACAGAGTAAGACTCCGCCTCAAAAAAAAAAAAAAGACACGGGCGGCGTGTATCTTATCTGTATTGCATTATAGTGCACAGTCTGTAGGTTATTCTAATATTGGGGTTGCTGAGTTGGAACACTTGATAAATTTGCAGCAAAATTATGTTTCTTTTTTATCAACATGGAATTTATGGGGTGATGCATTGACATTTTTGTGACTGTCCTCTTCTCCAAAACCCTTTTCACCTGAGCATCCTTTGTCATGAATATGACTGACTACAAATGCAAACAACAAACCTGCTACACAGAGTTCCAGATTCTTTGTGGTAATAACAAAACTCTGACTATGTATGTATCATGGAGGATGTATAGTCAGAGTATTATGTTCAAAAGTTACTTGAATTATTTTCTGTGGGTTCTGTTTTCAGTTTGATTTATAGTTAGAATTTTTTCTGTTTGTATTCAACTTTAGGGTTTGTCTTTCCCTTTCTTTTTTCTTTTTCTTTTCTTTCTTTCTTTCTTTTTTTTTTTTTTTTTGGAGACAGAGTCTTAACTATGTTACCCTCGGTAGAGTGCTGTGGTGTCACATCTCACAATAACCTCAAACTCTTGGGCTTAAGCGATTGTCTTTACCTCAGCCTCCCAAGTAGCTGAGACTACAGGCACCTGCCACAATGCCCAGCTATTTTTTTGTTGTAGTGGCTATTGTTGTTTAGCAGGCCTGGGCCAAGTACAAACCTGCCAGTCCCAGTGTATGTGGCTGGCACCCTAATCACTGGGCAAGGGGCGCCAAGCCTCGTTTTTCCCTTTCTGATAATTTTTTTTAACGTGCAGATGTTTAAAATGGAAAAAGGTATCCTCTGGTCTCAACCCTACCTCCATCTCCTTTGCCTGCCCTATCTCCACCCATTGCCTATAGATAATCATTTTTACTAGTTTCTGGTTTACCCTTCCTATGTTCCTTTTTGTAAAGATGGGTGAGTACATTTAACATTGTCTCCTTATTTCTTAAACATTAAGTGGCATCGTACGTCATGGAAATCACTTCATGGATTTTCTTTATTTTGGGGGGGGGTAAATTTTATTGATATATATGTATTAATATGTTGCACAAACAGGCAGACAGCGTGGTGAGTCTTTACAACATGAGTATACTTGTGTAACCAGTACCCAGGTCCAGAGGTAAGATTAGTAGAAGCTGCCTTGGACCCTCTCCAACCCAAGAATATACATTCTCTTGACTTCTACACGGTGAATCACTTGTGCTTATTTTTGTACGTTATGCACCTGCAGCCACACCATATGTGCTCTCTGTCTGGCTCCTTTGTTCCTGGGGACTTGTGGGAGACTGGCTCATGTGGCTGCAGTTTATTTATTCCTATTGCTGTTCAGTATTCCAGAATTGAAATCAGCTGCACGTTTTTGGTCAGTTCTACTGTAGACAGGTTTCTGGGTTCTTTCTAGCTTTGGACTTTCCTGATGGTTCTTCATTCTTTTTGCAGTTCGGCCAGGGCTGGGTTTGAACCCACCACCCCGTTCCCCATACTTTTTATGGCCGCAAAATACTTCACCCATGTGGATGTATAATAATTTATTCAACCAGTCGTCTTTTTTAATGGACATTTTTCCCCCCACTGTTTTAAATATGGTTGCACAAGGTTTTTAATAAACTTGTTCATTATAATAAGGAGCATTTAAAAATAAGCTTCGTGAGGAATGAGAGTAGCAGGGAACATTTTGGGGGCGGGGAATTAATCTATTGGCAGCTCTGCTGAACTGGTAAAAAGGGATGGCTGAGCTTTTCTTAGGAACAGGTTGATGCAGTGATGCTGGTTCACTTATATTTTGGTTCCTCCTGATGCAGAAGGGAAAGGCTTGGAATTCCTTCTCCATGCCTCCTTGAGCACTGCTGAGTTCTGAAGGCTTGGTTGCGAACCGTCCCACCGTGTTCACGTACTCACATATTTGTTGTGCAGCTTCGGTGTTCCAAACACATTGTCCTAACCAGTGGGGTACAACACAGAAGGAAGTAGACAACAGCCTTGTCCTCATGGAGCTCACGTTTTCTTAATACTAGAGGACAAGATAAACTTCAAAACATGTAGTACGTTAAATAGAAAAATAAAGCCGAGAGGTCGATTGGTGTGTGTGTAGGAAGGTACGTGATGTGAGTGTTGTGTGTTGGCTTGTGTTGGGGCGAGACATAGATTGTAAAGAATGATCGGGAAAGGAATGATTTCTGCTTCAGAACTCTTAGCTTATCAAGACAACTGTAACAAACATTAAGGATATACGAGTTTAGGATAAAAGATTGTGAACTCAAGTATATAGCATCGGTTTCTTTTCCTCTTGGATTTGTTGTGTCAATAGTCATTGTGTATCATAGTCAGGTGTGTATTCAAGTGAGAATCGTGTCACCTGATTCTTAAGGATGTGACTGGCTGGAATTCTAATGGAGAAGGAAGAGTATGTCTTCCTGTTATAATCAGGGACAAAGAGGAAGAAAGGCTTCGTTCTGTGGCTGACAGGTGACCGAGGGGCAGGAGACCAAGTACTTGGCCTCAGGAAACTCTCCAGTTAAAGCCACAGGCCAGCTGGCATCTGGATGGAAATTTCTAGTTGTTTAGATCTGAACGGGGTTTATTTTTCAACCTAATTATTGTTATAAGAGATCCTGGGGCTGGGTGATAATTATAATGTCTCATGAAAATATAAAAAAATTATTAGTAAGCTAAATTTGTGCTAAATGTCATTTGATCACTGTGTGTGTGTGTGTGTGTGTGTGTGTGCGCTTTTTTTTTTTTTTTTTTTTTTTTGAGACAGAGGCTTAAAATTTTGCCCTCTGTAGAGTGCTCTGGTGTCACAGCTCGCAGCAACCTCAAACTCTTGGGCTTAAGTGATTCTCTTGCCTCAGCCTCCCAAGCTGGGATTACGGGAGCCGCCTCAATGCCCAGCTATTTTTTTGTTGTAGTTATTGTTTAGCAGCCCACCGGTGTTTTGAACCCACCGGCCCTGGTGTATGTGACCGGCGCCCTAACCACTGAGCTGCGGGTGGCGAGCCCACAGTGTGTGCTTTTGTTATCACACCTCACTCCCCTTTCTTGTTTGTGTCTGTCCCTTGTTCTGTGCTTGCCTCTTCTTTGGCCTAGTGGCCAGCAGTGTGCCCCAAAAGCACACAGTAAAGCAGGTGCTCAGGAGGCACTTGTTGAAACAGTGAAAGATTTAATGTGTGCCAGTTCAACACTTTTACAACTATGCTTCAGCCAGTGTTGATCAGGACCCTATAATTGGGAAGTACTGCTTTTCAGAGTTTTCAAAGGAAAATGTCATGGAACGTCTAACCACACCTCTCTAGTTTTGACTTCACTAACTGTATGACCTTGGGCAAATTACCTCTGGAGGATGAGACTTCCTTGTCTAATATAACGAATCCAGATGACATCTACTTTACAGAGATGTAATGAGATAATTTAGATTGAAAGCAACATGTGTATCTATATATACTTCCTACTTTAGGCCAGAGGCATGGATCAAATTTAGTAACAAGACTTCTCACAGGGGCACTTGTGAAGTCCTGTGGTTTGATCTGTGTAAACAACTGCATGGACACCAAACAGAAGAAGGGTAATTTAGCAACAACATCTCTAATAAAATTAAAGGGATTTTGCCTTAGGCAAGCTTAATATGAGTCAGTAATACAATGTGACTGCTATTTACCAAGAACATTCTACAAACATTGCTTTGATGATCTAACTGTGTAATAGAAGTTTTAAAGTCTATTTATAGAAATATTCAAAACAAATTTTCCCAACATGAGCACAGAGAATTGCTTGATGTTAACCAGTTTTTATGGGGGTGTGCTGGTTTGGGAAATGGCAGGGTGGATAATTGAACATCTCTGTTCGGGGAATTTCTGGGCCTTAAGTTTTTGTGTGTTGTGAATTTTCCAAGGGGCGCTGTGGTTGCGAGATATTTGGTAACAGCTGGAGCAGAGCTGCTAGCAGTTTTGCTTATTTCTGGGCTCATCCAACTGCACCCAGATGGACACCACCCTTTGTCAAGTAGAGATAGTTGAGCAACCGCAATGGGGAGCCTTGAATGATACTGTGGGAAGGGGTTGCAGGTGGGAAAGTGGGGCAAGGTTGAAAGAAAACCAGAGGGTAAAAGTGGGAAACATTTGGGACCTAACCCAAAGTAGAATTTCTTCGTGGGTGGCTGTATTTTTACATAGTGACTCTGCGTTCTTGGGAATCATAGGGTTGTGTGGAAGCATTACATGGTATTAAAGAGTGTTCTTTACAATCCCATCCCATCCCAAGTCTTTGGATTTGTGATATTTCCTTCTGTTTAGGAATATGTACTTCCTCAGTTTTTATTTCAGCATTGTGGGAGGTCCTCCTGTAGATAATTTGAAAAAGCATTAATAATATGCAATCTTTGTAAATTTATTAGTTAAATGGCAAGACTAACATGTGATACAGTTGCTGGCAAACCAAGACAAAATAAATAAAAGTCAAACTTTCGATATTCTCTAATAGACAGTCACAGAAATTCCAGGAAGGGGAAGACTAGCTTAGTACCAAAAGCTTCTTCAAGAAGCGTGTGAATTGGGGTTTGAAGTTTAGTAGGATTTGCATGGCAGAAAGAGCCAACCCACTGCAGGTCAGTGGCAGCTTGGGGGTGAAGGCCAAAGACATAGAAAGCCTTTGAAAGGAACAGGAACAGTGTGGACAGATCTGTAAGGAAGATGGGGCCCACAGCACAGTGCAGGAAATAAAGATTTGAGAGCTAGTTCTTTAAGAATAACATTTAATAGGCCGGGAGCCGTGGCTACTCTTGGAGGCCAGGGCAGGTGGACTGCCTGAGCTCAGGAGTTCAAAAATAAGCATTTAAGTCACGTGCGTTCTTGGGATCTTTGATGGAAAGGTTGTGGCTAGAACATAGATGAGTGAGGCATTAAAGCCTAGCGGTTAAGAGCATAGACACTTGGATCAAATTCCAGCTCTCTCAGTTGACTTTTGCGAAGGTACTTGCTGAAACTGAAGCCTGGGGAGTGAGCTGTAAATTGGATAGTATTACTTGCCTCTTAGGATAATTATGAGGATTAAATGAGATAAGGAATCATGTAATTAAGTGGTGAATAAATGTTGCTTACTATTCTTATTTAGTGTGTAGCTAAAATTCCCTAAGGCAGTGGTTCTGGAACTGTGGTCCTCACGCCAGCAGCATTGTATGTTACTTGTGAGTTTGTTAAGTGCAAATTCAAGGCCCCACTCAGATCCTCTGGAGTCTCTGGAGTTGGGGTCTAGGAAACGAAGCCACTGTGTATGTCCTTTGCAGTGAGGAGGAAAAGAGGTGGAGAATTCTTTGAAACACATAACTAAAAGCTTCACATACAATATTAAGTAAACATTTATTTGTGTATTATTGGGGACAACTGGTTTAGTAGCATGGTAGGGATGAAGGGAAACTTTCAGGGCAGTGGGGTCATGTTACACAGCCCAAGTCATAAAGACACCACAGAAGTAAGTTAGGAAGTTGGTATTAGCTGAGGTTTAACTCTTAGTTTCACGAGTATTTGTGGGCTGCCCACCCACTGCGGCTGGCACTGCCCTGTGTGCTGTGAATACACAGTGAGATGTTACTCTTGCTTCCAGAGGCTTTGCAGAATTACACGTTTTAAAGGATTTGAGCTATCTTTTTTTTTTCCTTAAAAACTTTTTCTAGCTACTAGAATAAACAGGTCTGATCTGTCCTTTAACAGTGGTGAAAGCCATGCACATGGTCATGTTCAAGTTAATCCAAGGCTCGATTTGAGACCACTACTTCCTTTCTGAAAGCATTTTGAACATTAATTTCTTGTGCTTGTTGTGCTATGGCTTGGGATATACCTTGGAGATGGTTTGAAATCTTTTGAAAGATCTTATGTCTCCGTTTAATGTTGGCCACCTGGGCTTTTCCACATCGTGCCAAGTCAGTTTGTCCCCAAACCTTCCTCTCTCTCTCTTACCAGTATAAGTGCCAGACATAATTCTATGCTTCAGCCATTCAGTCATTATTTACTGCCTATGATGTTCAGGACACTGTGATAATAGTGATGAAACAGAATGTCAACAGCACAGGTCTTGTAGAGGGGCCAGAATTGCCAGCCTAAGGCCAGGTATACTGAGGGAGGAGTGGCTCAGGCAGTAGGCCATGTACTGCCTGGGGCCTGATTGGAGGTCAGCCAGGTGTTCAGATGATTCCACTTCCAGACACCCACACAGGTTAGATTTGTAAGTGTGCTGCCTTTCATAACCCTCCTTTCATAATGCTGAGGGGAAAGTGAGGAGATTAGAATGGTTGGTTAAGAAACTATGTTTAGGGCAGTGCCTGTGGCTCAAAAGGGTAGGGTGCTGAACCCATATGCTGGAGGTGGCAGGTTCAAACCCAACCCTGGCCAAAAACTGAAAAAAAATAAAAGAAAGTATGTTTAGGCCAGGTGTGGTTCATGCCTATAAACCCAGCACTCTGGGAGTCCAAGGCGGGTGGATTGCTTGAGCTTACAAATTAGAGGCCAGCCAGAGCAAAAGCAAGAGCGAGACCCATCTCTAAAAAAATAGCTGGGCATTGTTGCAGGCGCCTGTAGCCCCAGGTCCAAAAAGAAAAAAAAGCAACCAGAGCCACGTGGTACATTTTCATTATGATTGCTTTTGAGTTCACCACTTTTCCCCTTCCTGTTTTCCGCAGTGAACACCTACCTCTTCATGGTGCAAGCTCAAAGCATTCTGATCCGGGACAACGTGAGGACAATCGGTGCTCAGGTATATGAGCAGGTGCTTCGGAGTGCTTACGCCAAGAGGAACAGCAGTGTAAATGACTCAGGTGTGTTTTTAGTAAAGGGATGGTTCAGTTAGAATGTCTTCTCGAGAGGGAAATTTGATTTCAAAAATGATTCAAAAATGGAGGTTTGGCTGACTTTCACCTGACTGCTGAGAAAGCTCTTGCCAAGTGAATTTTCCTTCATTTTTAAAAACTGTAGGTCTTAGTCCATTTGTGTTGCTATAAATGAATACCTGAGGCCGGGTATTTACAAAGAACAGAGGTTTATTTGGCTCACGGTTCTGCAGGCTCTACAAGAACACAATCACAGCAGAAGGTAAAGGGGAGCTGTGTGTAGACGTTGCATGCAAGAGGGGGGTGGGGTGAAGCTGGAGGATGCCAAGCTCATTTATCAACCAGCTTTCCAGGGACCCTAGAGCAAGAACTCACTCATTACCATGAGGACAGCACCAAGCCATTCATGAACGATCTATTGTCATTGAAACGTAACACACTTCTATTTCATAACGATCATGTAAACTGGGGACTGTTCTCACCAATTATAGTTATAGAAGCAACTTCAGGAAGGAATGTTTAATAGACCACCTTGTTTACCTTCTCCACTCAGGTGTGGTACTCATCCTGTGGTTTAATCACCGCTATGTGGTTAGGTTTGGTGGTCAGGCTCATTCATTTTTCAGAAAGCTTTTCAGATCATTGAACTAAACACGGCCATGTTATAATAGTAAACATCTTTTCCTCAATCTTTGGAACTTTAGCCTGTGGGTTTTATTATCTTACAAGCACTAATTGTATAAAGAGGAAAAAGAACATGGAGTTTAGATGGCCTGCCTAACATTATGAGAACTTGTGGCTGAGTACAATGGCTCATACCTATAATCCCAGCACTTTGGGAGGCAGAGGGAGGAGGATCACTTGAGCCTGGGGATTTGGGACCAACCTGGGCAACATAGTGAGACCCTGTCTCTAAGTGGGAGGGGGCTTATTCTTGAATCATGGTTTTGACTGTAGCTATTTTTACAAGACTACAACAACTTCTTCACCTTTGAGATAAAACTTTTCTCTGTCTCTCCTGTTTGAACTGTTACAAAAACCTGATACAGGAAATATTTCTGCATGGTTAAATGGGACTGTCGTGAGGCTTTTCCATTCTAGCCAGGGATAGTTTTTATTTACAAAAAATGAATTCTGAGATTTCACTGTGCTTAAGCATTCATGATTAGCTTCTTTTCTTTCTTTTTCTTTTTTTTGTTTTTTGCAGTTTTCGACTGGGGCCGGGTTTGAACCTGCCACCTCCGGTATATGGGGCTGGTGCCCTACTTCTTTGAGTCACAGGCACCACCTATTTGCTTCATTTCTTTAACCAAGGACTAATGTGCTTTCCTTTGGCTTTTTACTTCAGCCAAACCTAAGACATATTTAAATACATACATATTTTAAAAAAATTCTTCCCTCTAAATCAGTCCTCGCTTCTGTAATGAATTCTAAGATTGTTCAAAATTCACTATAACACAAAATTTCTTTGCAGACATTACAAATAAGAATTATTCTGTGGTGGCTGGGAAATTAAGAGAAGCATTACCTATCAAAGGGGAGTTAAATCGTTAATAGAATTGATGACATATGTCCTAATTTATAGTCTCCCCTGCTGGCTAATTTAGCTATAAACTAAGGATTGTAGTTCCCCAAACTGGTAAGCTTTTGATACTTTCTTTTTGTTTGCAGATAGCAAGTGGGTGACTTTTCAGTACTTTTTAGGCAAATTGAAGTCGTACTGAGTCACATTGGAGCCCTGGACCATACCTGGGTGAGGTTGCAGCTCTCGTAGAGAAGGCCGAGCACATTCACACTGTGTAATGTTAGGTTTTTAGGCATAATTTCCACACTTGTTGTCTCACTTGCCGCTAATACGGCTCTGTCAGGTGAGGCAGGATTTTATGTGACTTCTGTTCACCACACATTATACACAGGATCTCAGGGGAGATGGAGTACCTTAGTATATGACTCCCTAAATCTACCCCAAACGTACTTCTAGTTAAGTGATGCAACTAGGGAGTCTTTTGACCACTGTTCTAGAGCTCTCCCCACACGTCATTCTGGATAAAAGAACAGTTGTGCTCTCGGGACATTTATTGAGTCCATATGTCCTGCTGTTTCTCCAAGGGTAGATGAGGCTAGAATGTCTGCCAGTCTGGGCTTTTGTGAGATGATGAGCTCCCTCAGACGTTAGAGGAGCAGATGGTAGGACCCCATCTTACACCACTGCTAGGCGTGCAGCCCAGGCTCTTACTAATTCCCGAGGGGTTGTCTTTGAAAACTGAGCTCTTAAGCGAGTTGCATCCTTGAGAGTTACCTCCAGTAGCCCATTGTTTGCCTTTGCATGCTTTTATTCTCAAATTACCACACACCGAAGTGATTCTTTTTCACATCCCTCTGGTTGGAATAGTTAACCATTTTTTTTAAACCTGTTTTTTGTTGATGTGTCTGTTCTCCTAATAGATTGGAAGTCTTTGCCATTAGGAACTATCTCATTGTGTACCACGTGCTTTGATTGCATTATTTGATGTTATCCTCATGAGAAATCTGGAAGGTAGCTGCTGTGACCCCATTGTAGGGATGGCAGGACCGAGGCACACAGAAGTTACAGAACCTGATGTGGCAGTAGAATTAGGATTTGCTGTCTGACACCAGGGCCTGTCCTCTGAGTCCCAGCAGTCACTTGTTTCCTTTGTCATCTCGGCATTTCCAGTACCTTGTAGCTTGTAAACTGCTTTGCACATAGAAGGTACTTGGTAAATTACTTCTGAGTGCGTGAGTGAATGACCAGAAAACACATTTTTTTTTTTTTAAACAGAGACAGAGTCTCACTTTATCACCCTCCATAGAGTGCTGTAGTGTCACAGCTCACAGCAACCTCCAACTCCTGGGCTTAGGTGATTCTCTTGCTTCAGCCTTCCGAATAGCTGGGACTACAGGTGCCCGCCACAATGCCTGGCTATATTTTTGTTGTGGCTGCAATTTGGCAGGGGCTGGATTTGAACCCTCCACCCTTGGTTTATGGGGCTGGCGCCCTGTCCACTGAGCCACAGGCACCACCCTGACCAGAAAACACATTTTAAGCGTTATAACATACTTCTAAAGAGATGACTGTTTTAACTAACTTCTCTGTTACTGGCACATCTGGTGAGTAAGTATAGGTTGAATATTCCAAATCCAAAGGCCCCCAAATTTAAAACTTTTTGAGTGCCAATATGATGCTTAAAAAAAATGCTCATGGGAGCATTTCAGATTTTAGATTTTTGGATTTGGGATGCTCAGCTAGTAAGTACAACACATATATTTCAAAATCTGAAACACTTCTGTTCCAAAGCATTTCACTTAAGGGATAGTCATCCTGTACTGAAAAAGAAATGGCATTTTATTGAGGGTGTATCCAAATGAAAACCTACCTTTTTTTCAAAGCACATCTCTGCCCAGTATAGTCAGAGAAAGTATTCTGTGCTTAAAGCTGCTGAGACAGCTGCCTCTGACCTGGCTCCTCCTCAGAGGAGCTTATTGGGGGCAGCCTGGACTGTGTACACTTCCTCCCTGAAATAATGCTGAGGCACATACATTCAGAAGTCTTCATTAGGCTGAGCACAGCTAAAGCACTTAGTGTGACATTTAAGTAATGTCGATTTTTCTTAAAAGCTACAGTGGCAATTGTATAATCTAAATATAATCTAATACAAACATACTTTGGGTGATAACACGGCGCCTGGAAATAAGCCTGAAGTAGTGACCTGGAGGAGCTTCTTGTTGTCACTGAAAGCCACTGGTATATGAGCTGGTGAATCCTGCAAAACTTACTATGAGTGGGGGTGTGGGGGCGGGTGCTGAGACACAAAGAATTTGGCACTGGAAGAGAATCCTTGCTTTTGTTCTGGCCGCTCAGTGTTTGAGGTGAGAGTTGGAATGGTCTGGCTTGTCTCATCCTTAATATGGATTTCCAGGTGCTGCTCAACTTAGTAACCTTTAACCAGATAGGCAGGGGATTTCTTACCCCCACGCACACTCCCACATCTGCCCACGCCTGCATCTATTCCTCTCCTGGTCATACAGAACAGCCTTCCATTAGCCATGTGCTTCAGCACAAGTCTGTTGTCATACCTGGTAGGGTGACTGAAGGCCCGCCTTTGTGCTGTGCGGTAAATACATCAAGGGACATGAATATCCTTAGCCTCTTTTTCTCTGGGTTTAGATGCCCAGACCAGAGTCTTCATTGTGCCAGCTTGCACAGTAAGTAATTGTCCTTAAGTGGGCTTACTCTGAAAGAATACTAATTCTTTTTTTTTTCTTTTCTGAGACAGAGTCTCACTTTGTTGCCCTCTGTAGAGTGCGGTGGCATCATAGCTCATAGCAACCTCAAATTCTTGGGCTCAAGGGATCCTCTTGCTTCAGCCTCTCAAGTAGCTGAGACTATAGGCGCCTGCTACAACACCTGGCTATTTTTAGAGGCAGGGTCTCACTCTTGCTCAGTCTGGTCTCAAACTCTTGAGCTCAGGCAATTCACCTACCTTGGCCTCCCAGAGTGCTAGGATTATAGCGTGAGCCACTGCGCTCAGCCAAGAATCCTAAGTCTTTATGTTTCACAGGTATTTGTCCAGATGACATCGTTATAGTGCACATACATTTCCACATTTTTTCCAAGCAGAGAGCAAGTGTTTGGTCTTTTTTCAAATCGGAGAGGAAAGTGGTGGTTCTTCTGGAAATCTCTTGGTTAACACTTCCAGTCCCAATTCAACTGGATTTCATAATTCAAGGAAGAAAACAGATTTTTCCCACTACACCATGTGTGGGGGTAGCTATACCAAACCTCTCTACACATTGGAGTTATCTGCACCTGACTCTCCAGGGTTCTTATTTTGTTGGTCTCCGGTATAGCCTGTATTTTAGGATTTTTAAAAGCTTCCTAAGCGATTCTAACACACACTGACATGGAGCAAAGCTGAATATGCAGCAGCTGATGGACAGGAGTGTTGGCCTGTGAGCCCCTGAAGTCAGTGGCCATGTGGATCTGTAGGAAGGGGGTGTGTTGTTCTCCCAGTTTTTACTGTACAAGCAGCTGTCTTTGCCATTCTACCTCCTTTGCCAGAGAACAAACAAGTCCTGATTTAAAATAGATTAGATTTGAATTAAAAAGTAAAACCACAGCCTCAGAAATTCAGCAAGCGTGTTTTTTCCCTTAGCATTTCCCTTATGCAGTAGATGCGTGCTTCAGAAGAGTAAGAAATTGCTATTGGAAGCTCTGGAGAGAGTGTGCCGTGCACCCCCACCCATTCCTGGGCACCTGCAGGGGAGAAAACGCGGACTCCTCACACTGACCACACATAGTTTCCTAGGTCATGAGCGATTAATTTCCTCTGTCTCTACTTACTTAAAAGGCTTCTACTGCTACTGAAAAGTAGATCTTAAATTATTTAAAAAAAATTTTTTTTTTTTTTTTTGCAGATTTTGACCGGGGCTGGGTTTGAACCCACCACCTCTGGCATATGAGACCTGCGCCCTACTCCTTTGAGCCACCGGTGCCACCCAAATTATTCAAATTTTTATTTAAAGAGTTTAAAATTAGAAATGAAGAAATTGGGTCTTCCCTTCCCCCCAAGGTATAGGAGGACTTTCTTAGGATTGTGTATTCGAGGGATTTTTTTAAATGACATGTTATTAATTTAGTGATCAAAAAGAAAGATAAATAGTGTTTTTGATGCTACCAGCTGTGTATGATATCAGCATTTGAGGGAAATAAAAGGCGTTTATTTGTGTCTTCAGACAAACTTCTAATTGTAGAAGCATTAATGTCAGAAATGTCTCTTCATTCTCATACCCCCCCTACTTTTTGATTGTATCATCTGATTAACATCTTTATTGATGAGTTCATGTTTTTAGCTACAGTAAAAAGCTACTCCAGAGTCCTGCTTCCACCAGGATGACATCTAAGAAAAATACCTGAGATGCTTTGGTAGGCATCTGAGAATTGCAAGATTATGTGTGCCACCCTGAGTTGCCTTTTTCCCTTACCTCCCTAGATTATCCTCTTGACTTGAACCACAGTGAAACCTTCCTACAAACCACAACATTTCTTCCTGAAGACTTCACCTACTTTGCAAACCATACCTGCCCTGAAAGGCTCCCTTCCATGAGTGAGTAGAGTTGTGGCTTATCTTCCTGTGCTTTATGGATAAACGGGAGAGTGTCCTGTTCTCTGTCTGTCTGCCTACATCCTGCCCTTGGAAAGGGCTGTGAAAGTCATTTGTGCTCCTGGCTCCTTCAAAGCTTGCTGCAAGGCTGCCAGTGTTCTTGGGTGCCATTTTTTAAATTATCACCCTTTCCTTTGCATGTGCCCCAAAAATATATCTTGGGGTCTATTAGAATGTCCTAGAGAAAGTACAGTCACTTAATGTCAGGAGTATGTCCTAAGAAACGCATCACTAGGCAATTTCATCATTGCAGGAACATCATAGAACATCAACAAACCCTAGATGGTGTAGCCCTATCCATATTCTGTGTGATACAGCCTGTTGTTCCTGGGCTGCAAACCCATACAGCACAGAAACTGAACTGAATAGACAAGTGTAGCAATGGTTAGTACTTGTGTATCCAAACATAGAAAAAGCACACTAAAAATACATTGTAAAAGATAAATGGTGCAGGCATGTAGAGCACTCACCACGCATAGAGCTTACAGGACTGGAAGTGCTCGGGGTGAGTCGGTGGGTGAGTGAGTGAGAAGTGAATGCCAAGGTCTCGGATGTGACTGTGCACGACTGCAGACCTTAAAAACTTCATACACTTAGGCCACATGGAGTTTGTAAAAACTATTTTCCTTTTTTAAATAATAAATAAAAAGGGTAGTGTAGTCTAGTAAATACATAAACCAGTAACATGGTCACTTACTATTATTATTTAACTGGCAAAGCAAGCAGTAGGTTTGTATACCCCAGCATCGCCACAAACATGTGAGCAATGTCTCGCACTAGGTAGGATGTTACAGTGGCTAAGTCACTGCTGAGCAGCAGGCATTTTTCAGCTCCGTTATAATCTTACAGGACCACTGTATATACCATCCGTCATAGAAGTGAGGCACGTGATTGTGTAGGCAACCAGCTTTGTCTTCTTGAGTATGTATTTCCCACTGATTATAACTTGTTTGATGTTAGAGAAGTTATTTTCTTTATCTCTTTCCCTCTCTTTTTTTTGGGGGGGTGGGGTGGGTTGGGGGAGACAACACAGTCTCACTCTGTCACCCAGGCTTGGAATGCAGTGGTGTCATCATTGCTCACTGTAAACTGGACTTCCTGGGCTTAAATGATCTTCCCATGTGTACCCCCACACCCTACTAATTAAGAAAAAGTGCATTAATACAGCTATGATTTAATTAAAAATAAATAAAGAAATAGATAAGTGGCATCAGAAAAAAAGAAAGAAAGAAAAAGTGCTTTGGTACATGTGGGGGTCTCACTGCGTCATCTAGGTTAGCCTTGAACTCCTGGGCTATTCTCCCACCTCAGCCTCCCAAAGTGCTGGGTTATAGACATGAGCCACCATGCCTGGCTAGAAGTTATTTTCTTAACAAAGTACTGGTTGAAAAACATTCTTGGATTTTTTCTTCCTTTTCTCTCTCCCCCCCCCCCTTCTCTCCTCTCCCTTTCCCTCCTCCCTCCCCCTCTCTCTCTCCCTCCCTCCCTCCCTTCCCCCAACCCCCCACTTATGTGCAATCTAAAACAATGGCAGCAAACTCTTAGACCTTTTTTTTTTTATCTCACAGCACATTTGAAACCCATAATTAAACTTCATGGCACACTTAAATTATATTGATCCCCCCCAAAAGAACATATTTATTTTACTGTGCTTTGAACTTCTTTGAAAACTAATTTAATTAATGATCTTTACAAGTTTTCGCAGCATACTAGTTGAAAAATCACTGTCTTAGTTAGACCTTTTCGTATTTTTGGGCTTCTTAGATGGTTCTTCTTACACATATTTAAAGAAATGAGCAGGCAAAGGAAACTCTCATGTTTGCAGAGTCAACTGTAGCTCAACATAGTGAAAATAGAGGAAATGTTAGAAATAGTCATGCATGGTACTGAACATACTCTCATTCATATGTGAAAAATTAATGATGGGTATGTAAGTTGTCTTGGAAGCCTTAAGATCTTCCCTTTAAAATCTGCATTTGTCTGCATTTACACATAAGCTTACTTTGGGAATACTAAAATTTATGGATTAGAAATAGGCTTTTGACAGATCGAAAACTAATATTAGCTCATCCTTTCACCAACACTGATGCTGGTTGCTTCTTCGTTTAACTTAGAGATGACCAGTGTGTTCTGAGTTTGGATATAATCACTCAGGGTCCAAACTCACCAGTGCATGATTAAGAGAGGCAATGTGTCGATACTCGCTTCAGGAGCAAACTGACATGGCCCCAAGCTCTGCTGTTTTTCTCTTTCTTTTTTGAAAAGTTCAGCTGCTGTTTTACTTGAAGTCTGTATTTCTTTCTGCCCCGTTGGCAGAAGCCCGACTCTACAGTCTTAATTCCTTGATTTGCTTCTCTACCCAGATAATACTAAAGAACTGAAATGCAGGGAGATGGGCAGCAAAGGAAGGGACTTCCATCCCTAGTAAAACCATAGTCAGCTGAAAAAAAAATCAGACTTCTCCAGTGAATAAAAGCTTGGACATAGAGAAAAGAATCTGTCATTTTCTTATCTCTTAATCCTTTCCCCCCTTCTCTGTTCAGAGGGCCCAATAGACATAAACATGAGTGAAATTGGAATGGATTACATTCATGAAATCTTCTCCAGAGACCCAGCCATCAAGCTCGGAGGTCACTGGAAGCCTTCTGATTGCATGCCTCGATGGAAGGTAGGGTGTGAGGTCAGACCCAGAGTGTTGGGAAGCCCACATGGGATTTGCTAACTGTGACATTTCATAATTTTTGCCCTACTACCCCATGCAAAGTATTTTAATTTGATAGAAATAATTTTGGAAGGGGCAGCGCCTATGGCTCAGTGGGTAGGGTGCCGACCCCATATCCTGAGGTTGGCAGGTTTTAACCTGGCCCCAGCCGAAGTGAAACAACAACAACAACAATAAAAATAGCCAGGTGTTGTGTCAGGCGCCTGTAGCCCACTCTGGAGGCTGACAGGAGAATCGCCTAAGCCCAGGAGCTGGAGGTTGCTGTGAGCTGTGTGATACCACGGCACTCTACCAAGGGCGATAAGGTGAGACTCTGTCTCTTAAAAAAAAAAAAAAAAGAAAGAAATATTTTGGAGGAACAGGTTTCCCCAGGGACTCTTATGGCCTCAGAAATCTGCCCTCTGATGACTGAGCAAGACCCATTTGTCTTCCTAACAGGAATATTAACCAAGGGAAGAAGTGCAAAGGTCAGTAGGTCTCTAGTGAGACATTTGCAGAAATTATCTCTCAGAGTTAGTGCTTCACACCTGTTCTCCACTGGTCACTATAAACTTAGTGGAATGTAAAGTGAAATTATCTAGCTTGACTCTGAGATTTATTTGGTGCTTTTCTGTGTGATGATGGTCAAGAGGCATCAGTAGTGTGGGTCAAGTTTATAACACTTGCTTATATCCATTCCTTTAATAAGTATTTATTAAAATGCTTATTCTATGCCAGCCCTGTTAGGTGCTGCTTGTACAGCAGTGATCAATACAGATCTGGGATAGATTAGTATTTCCACCTTAGCACTAATGTGTAAAATCAATTTAATGACCAGCATTAAGACAGTATATATATGCATCACACATTGTAAGGGGAACTACTGTTATGTGAAGCTTATTTTAATTGTATATTTATATATGTGTTAATATATAGAGATATAGTCATGTCACAGCGTAGGATGTGTTTTCTTGTGGGTTGGGGTCTAGAACGAATTCACGTGACAAGCGTGCTATGTGTGGTCTCTAAGGCATGGTGCATGTGAGATCCACTTAGTTCCAAGGGTCGACTTGCCAACATAGGTGTTTATTTAGAGGAAGCTAAGGACAAAACAGATTCTCAGAATTCCCAGTGTTTGGTCACCAATTCTGCAGGGATATCCTACTATGACTCACAAGTTCAGGGCACTAACTGGATAACTTCTTTTGCTGTGATCCACTCCAGGTGGCAATCCTGATCCCCTTCCGGAATAGGCATGAGCACCTCCCAGTCCTATTCAGACACCTGATTCCCATGCTTCAGCGCCAGCGCCTTCAGTTTGCATTTTATGTGGTCGAACAAGTGAGTGATCTTCCCTTTTCTTTCTCTTCTGAGATAGCAGTTTAGAATGCTGCAAGTGGCCGGGCATGGTGCCTCAGCTTGGTGCCATCTAGCTCAAAGTGATAGGTGATAATGCTAGCACTTTGAGAGGCTAAAGTAGGAAGATTGCTTGAGGCCAGGAGTTGAAGACCAGCCTAGGTAAGAATGAGGACCCCATTCCCCTCATCTCTACAAAAAAAATAGAAAAATCAGCCGGGCATGAAGACATAGCTACTCAGGAGGATGAAGCAGAAGGATCACTTGAACCCAGGAGTTGGAGGCTGCAGGAACTATGATGACGCCGCTGCGCTCAGCAAGGACAACAGAGCAAAACCCTGTCTCAAAAAAAAAAAAAAAAAAAAAAGATGTAAACTAATCCATCTCTGGTGTGAGGAGCTAATAAAGTTGAGTTGAGTTCTTTGAATGCCCTTTGAATTCAGCAGGGAATTTTGCTTGTGATTGGAAGCCTCTTGTATATGGTGCTTTGCTAGCACCTTCTTTGAGTGGTGTCTTCAGGCCCCAAACTCAGGAAATTGTCCCTAAGGTAAGGACTTATGTCAAAGTTCAACCCAGATGAGGTGACCTTGGAGTCAGGGCACCTCAGTGCTATCTATCTGCTATTAATTAGCTACATGGCCCAGGACGTTCCTAGACTTCTCTAAGGATCTGGGTTTGGGTTTGTTTTCATCTTAAAAGTATTGGGATTGAACTAGATCAGAGTTAAGAAACTAAAGACTCACATGGCAAATTCAGTATATAAACTCTTTTGGTAGGGAGGGGTCACCCCTGATAGAGTGCTGTGGCATCATAGCTCACAGCAACGTCAAACTCTTGGGCTCCAGTGATCCTCTTGCCTCAGCCTCCCAAGTAGCTGGGACTGTAGGCACCTGCCACAACACCTGGCTGTTTTTTTTTAGAGACGTGGTCTTGCTCTTGCTCAGGCTGGTCTTGAACTCCTGAGTTCAAGCAGCCCACCCACCTCCAGCCTCCCAGAGTTCTAGGATTACAGGAGTGAGCTACAGCGCCTGGCCGTATGATATTTTTTATTTGCCTTTTGATGGAACGTGATTTTCCAGTTGGCCTTAATCCCCGCTTCTGCTGTTGTCTCTTGCCTGGGTTAGTTCACGCATGGCCATTTCTAATGCGACTTCTGTAGGCATTTTTAAAGTATGTGATCCTTGGACTAGAAGTGATAGGTGATAATGCTAGCACTTTGAGAGGCTGAGGTATAGGTAAGTGAAAGGCTCACAGATACCCCTTAATTCCTTTTTACTCATTTCTGGCTACAAGCATGCTCCCTGCCTGAGCTGCATATGTGGTCATCCTGTGACTTGCCTTATACAGGAATGAGGAAAAAGGGGATGAACACTACTGTTCTGAAAGTGAAGGCGTCTGGGACATATCACAGTCCTATCTATCCTGAGTTGGGTATTTTGAGGTAGGTGAAGGTGAGCCAGTATTGGTATTTACACTAGATGGGCTGGGCTGGGCTGGGCGCGCTGGCTCACGCCTATAATCCAAGCACTCTGGGAGGCTGAGGTGGGTGGATTACCTAAACTCAGGAGTTAAGACCAGCTTCAGCAAGAGGAAGACCCCATCTCCACTAAAAATAGAAAAAACTAGCTGGACATTATGGTGCATGCCTGTAGTCCCAGCTACTCAGGGGGCTGAGGTAAGAGGATGGCTTAAACTCAAGAATTTGAAGTTGCTGTGAGCTATGATGTCACGGTACTCTACCCAGGGCAACAACAACAAAAAAAAGACTAGTTGGGCTGTAACTGATTTGAACTCGTCTCCTATTGTGAGTGAGCCATTGATATGTGGTCTGGGCCTCGTCACACTGGTAGTGACCTTCCCAGTATAAGCTCTTTCTTAGGTAGGCCATAGGCAGGAAATATTTTGCTTCAAGAGTTCTTTTAAAAATAAAGTTTTGCTTCTTTTAGGTTGGTACCCATCCCTTTAATCGAGCCATGCTGTTCAACGTTGGTTTTCAAGAGGCAATGAAGGACCTGAATTGGGACTGTCTCATCTTCCATGATGTGGATCATATACCAGAAAGTGATCGCAACTATTATGGGTGTGGACAGATGCCAAGGCACTTTGCAACTAAATTGGATAAGTATATGTATCTGTGAGTATCATTTCCTCTTAATCAATCAGTTCAAATCCAAAAGGATAGTGAGAAATGTAAAGATGATGAAATCTAATTAGGTACAACTTAGGTGTCCATGAGCTGATGAATGGATAAGCAATATCCATACAGTCAGGATACTATTTGGAAGTACTGATACATACCCAAACCATGGGTGAACCTTGGAAACATTACATTAGATGAAAGAAGCCGGACACGAAAGGTCATGTGTCATATGATTCCATCTATCTGAGATGTCCAAAGTAGGCAAATGCAGACAGATTAGGGATTACCTAGAGCTGAGGGCTTTGTGGGCAGAGGGAAGTGGTTGGGGGGTGCAATAAAATGTACTAATACTGGTAGTGGTCATGGTTGCACACCTCAATGATTATACAAAAAAACCATCGAATCATACACTTAAAAATGGACTAGTTGTGTGGTATGTCAGTTCTATCTCAATAAAGCTGTTGTTACAAATCAGTTAGGAAAAATTCAATTTACTGCTTTGGTTGAGACATGTCAGAATGAGGATTTAGACAGCTCAGGTCAGGAGCAGAGATTCTAGTCCTCAAGCAAGGTGGCCTGTTGGAGGGAAGAAGTCACCCTGTAACGCACAGGTGGTGATGCTCTGCGTCTCCTCTCAGGCTTCCTTACACCGAGTTCTTCGGAGGAGTGAGCGGCTTAACAGTGGAACAATTCCGGAAAATCAATGGCTTTCCTAATGCTTTCTGGGGCTGGGGTGGAGAGGATGACGACCTCTGGAACAGGTACTGCCCTTCTTTCTTTTCTTTTTTTTTTTTTTAAGAGACGCAGAGTCTCACTTTAATTGCCCCCCATAGAGTGCTGTGGCATCACAGCTCACAGCAACCTCCAGCTCTTGGACTTAGGTGATTCTCTTGCCCCAGCCTCCTGAGTAACTGAGACTACAGGCACTCACAACAACGCCCAGCTGTTTTTTGTTACAGTTTGTCTGGGGCTGGGTTCGAACCCGCCACCCTCAGTGTATGGGGCTGGAGCTCTACTTACTGTGCCACAGGCGCCGCCCCAGGTCCTGCCCTTCTTCTGGCATCTTCTAGACTTATTACTTTGGACCCTGCAGACCAGTGCTGTCCCCTAGGAATGTAATAAAAGCCTCATGTAATGTAAGCCATGTGGGTAATGTGAAGTGTTCTAGTAGCCATGCTGGAAAAGGTCATAGAAAGGTAAAGTTAATTTTAATGATACATTAATGTATTATTGTATTATATATTATTGTTATATATGCAGTATATCTAAAAATAATGCCACTTTAGCACATCTCAATATAAAGTATGATGAGGAGTTCACATTAATTTTTTCTTACTAAATCTTTGAAATTCAGTGTACATTTATACTTGTAAGCACATTTCACTTCTGAGTAGCTGCGTGTGGTTCATGGCCACCAGAATAGAGCAGCTCCACGCAGTTCTTTGTCTCTTGAATTTTAGTAGCAGCTATTAGTTTTTTTATGATAGAGACCAAAATATTTGGAATCATAGAAATGATTTTTATGGGTGGTGCCTGTGGCTCAAAGGGGTAGGGCGCTGGCCCCATATGCTGGAGGTGGCGGGTTCAAACCCAGCCCTGACCAAAAACTGCAAAAAAAAAAAAAAAAAAAAGAAGAAATGATTTTTATTCATTTAAAAATCTCTTGCCAACTAAAAACAAATTATACATCCTACAAAAATAGCTTTTTTCATATTTTTCTCCTTTGCCATGCAAAACTAAACTTCAACGATAATTTCTCTATTTTTTCTTATAATAAAGAGTATGCTGTCCAGGCACAGTGGCTCACACCTGTAATCCTAACACTCTGGAAGGCTGAGGCAGGAAGATCGCATGAGGTCAGGCGTTCAAGACCAGCCTGAGCAAAGTGAGACCTTGTGCATACTAAAAATAGAAAATTAGCTGGGTGTCACAGTGGGTACCTGTAGTGAGAGCTACTCGGGAGGCTGAGGCAGGAGGATTGCTTGAGCCCAAGAGTTTGAGGTTGCTGTGAGATAGGCTGGGGCCATGGCACTCTCGTCTGGGCAATAGAGTGAGACTTTTCTCAAAAAAAAAGGAATGTGTTCATTATAAAATACAGATGAATATAAAAATAAATTACCCACAATCTGGCTACTCAGCAATGGCATTCCTTATTATGTTGCTGAGTTTATTTTGTCTTTAAAAAATCATAAGTGGGCCTGGCGAGGTGGCTCAGTGGCCTGTAATTCCAGCACTCTGGGAGGCCGAGATGGGTGGGTTGCTTGAGCTCACAAGTTAGAGACCAGCCTGAGCAAGAGCAAGACCCTGTTTCTACTAAAAATACAAAACACTGAGGCAAGAGGATCACTTGAGCCCAAGAGTTGGAGGTTGCTGTGAGGTTTCATGTCACTATGGCATTCTACCCAGGATGACAACTTGAGACTGTCTCTAAAAAAAAAAAAAAAAGTCATAAGTGAATAATAATTTAAAATCTCTGTAATCAGAGTTTTAAATTTGCGAGATAACAATAGTACACATCTCAAGATGAGGATCGAATGAGATAATGTATATGAAGCTCTTCCCCCCAATGCCAATAGATACCTCTCTTTCCCACAGCCAAAAATAACTCTAGAGATTGTCCCAATCCCACCTCCAGGTGAAAACTAGTGATTCACATTAGTTAAATAAAAGAATGATAGGAAAGATAAGTATTTTATTTCCACTTCAGGTTTATACATTTTTTAGCTCTTTGATCCAGGGCTATATATAGCCCTTGCCTTGATCAGGGCTCTGCTGATTGGACTTAACTCTTCTGCTGAAATCAAACTCACGGTATCCTGAACACAGTTTGCAGTTTGTGTTTAAAAGTAGACTGTGGCTGGGCACAATGCACCTGTAAGGGGTGGGAGGTTGGCTGGGGGAAGTCAGCTCTACTTGAGAGGGGCTTGAAAGGTATCTGTGTATCAAATCCTTCTAAATTTTTATGATTTTCCCTTTGATATTTTATAGTTGTCTCATCCATATCTAATTAATCCACTAGAATTTTTAAAAAATCACTTTCAACTTATTACCTATATACTCGAGTATAAGCCGAGTTTTTTCCGGCACAAAATTTTTGCCAAGTTCGGGTTTTCGGCACATACTCGAGTATATACGGTAGGTCTTTCCAGACCACATATTTTCCATGGAAACAACTCTTTTGCTGTATTTTGTTAATTTATGTATAACTTAGTTAAATTGTGTGACTGTAATGACAGCACAGCTAGATAAATACTTGGGATCACACACTGCCGACTTCCAGTGAACATCTGCAGTCCTGCTAGGAGTTGAGCTGTCCAAGCCTATTAGAGAGTGGCCATTAGCCACAGGCACTCCGAGAGCTGTGAACATCGATTAGTGTGGGATTGTATCTAAAAGCCCATTCTCTTGTCTTGGACAGAGTACAGAATGCAGGGTATTCTGTGAGCCGGCCAGAAGGTGACACAGGGAAGTACAAGTCCATCCCTCATCACCATCGAGGAGAAGTTCAGTTTCTTGGAAGGTTGGTGCAGTGAGTTTATTTCTCTTGCAAGCATCCTCTGAGGCTGAGCATGGTAGCTTATGCCTGTAATCCTAGCACTTGGGAGGCTGAGGCTGAGGGTTGCCTGAGCTCATGGGTTCCAGACCAGCCTGAGCAAGATTGAGACTGTCTCCCAAAATAGCCAGGAATTGTGCTTAGCGCCTGTAGTCCCAGCTACTTGGGAGGCTGAGGCAAGAGGATCACTTGAACCCAAGAATTTGAGATTGCTGTGAGCTATGACATGATGGCACTCTACTGAGGGCAAAAAAGTGAGACTCTGTCTCAAAAAAAAAAAAAAAAAAAAAAGATCCTCTGTGCTTTGCATGTCTAAGCACCTTAGCAGTATCACAACCCCTCAACTTAACTCCCCGCACCCTGGCCTGCACCCCAAGGTCCTGTTCTGATAGCTGTTGTACAACTACTGTGTGTATTCTAATTTAACTCTGAGGCAGACATTCGGGGGGTGAAATTGGGGCGCTGGTGAAAATTTCAATAGTGAGTTCTTTTAAGGAAATCTCTTGTTCTGGTTCTTAGGCACAGTAGCCTCCTCTGGAGCCTTTAGGGAATTGGAGGAAAATCGACCTGGGTAAAGGTCTGGGTGTAACTTAGCTGATGTGACAAGGCATTTGATACCCTTTTTGTGAGAGAATTCTGATTCTGAACGGCTGTTCTGAGTTATTGTCTGTTTGCTGGCAGTTGCTATATTACCCTCTTTTCTTTCTTTTTTTTTTTTTTTGTGTGTGTTTTGCGAATTGTGGGGAAGACAGTTCTCTAGACCACCAGTTCTAATTACTCAAATTCCATTTTTATGGGAGTAAAAAGACATTTGAATACAGACTGTAAACTCTCTCATCTGGTTTATTTTTAATGCCTTACGCACTCTGACCTTGGGCAAGTCACTTACCATTACTAAGCCTTGGCTTCCTCATTTGCTTTGGGGGATGGGAATGGACTTTAAGGGAAGTACCTGGCATGAGATGGAGGTGTCTATAATAACAACAAGAACAGGGCACCTGGAGCAGCAGGTGGCTGGCATGGAGGGCCTCCTGTGCTGCAGAAGTACCACCCAGGTGTGACCTCTCTGTGGGCCGCCTTGCTCTGTCCTCTGACTGCGAGGAGGTTTGGATCCTTGCTCAGAGACATCTCTGTTCTCTACCTAAACAGGTACGCTCTGCTGAGGAAGTCAAAAGAACGACAAGGACTGGATGGCCTCAACAACCTGAACTACTTTGCAAACATCACATATGACGCCTTGTATAAAAACATAACTGTCAACTTGACACCCGAGCTGGCTCAGGTGAACGAGTACTGAGACAGGGAGAGAATGTACATTTGCTTTACCCACCACCATCAAGAAAGCAGTCTGATGAGACATTGTTGAGTGTCCACACAGGAAGAGAGTGGAAGGGTGGCGTCTAGTGAAGGATCACAGGTCCGCGTACACGCACAAATGCCTTCACTGGGCTGGCCCGCTGCACTGAGGGAGTGAGCCCGGACTTCCTTTATCAGCACTGGCTTTCTGTTTTCACCAGATGGACGTCTGTCCTGCTGCTCTCTCCCCTGTCTCCTGCCCCCACGTCCTGTCTTAGCCACAATCTCCACAACCTGTGATGAACTGTGATCTGCCTTGGTCCTGCCATGGAGCCTGTCCCTACAAATGACTTTTGGAACCTCTTGGCCTCCAGAGCAAAGAGGCAAACCCCCCACAGGGCAGCTGTGTTTTAGGAAGAGCAGATGAAACTCCACACACCATTCTTCTGTATTCCTGGTGTTCTCTTTGGTTTCATTTTTTAAAAAAAACGAAACAAGACATTACCTGCTTTGGGGTGGGGTTGAGGGTGGAGGGGAGGGACTTGGGAGAGATAAATAGACATAAATATATAACAATCACTTCTTGAAGAAGTAAATTGTAAATAAGCCATGTAAAATGCCTTTTTTAAATTTAATTTTATAGCTGGCTTCAAGTCAAATGAGGATTTATACATTAGATCACTTATTTGGTTGGCAAATGTAGGAACTCAGTTAAAATGCAATTGAAGAATATATCATCTCTCAAATTGCTGTCACTTTGGGAAAGGAGTGGATATAAGGTGTGTCATACACACATCAGAAAGAACAAAATAATCCGATCTTCATCACTGGTAGCTGCCTGTTCCTTCCCTTCCCTTCCCTTCTTCCACAAGTCCTGCTCTGGACTCTCACTCCAGATTCTCTTCCTCTGGGCTGTGTGCTCAGTCTCACCTCCTGCCGAGCAGGAGGTAGCAGTTCTAGAGCAGATTGTTCTTCCCGCTCAGCAGACCCTGGGGGAACTCGCTGTGCACACGTCCTGGCTCTCTGGGCTTGACTTTTTGTCCTTTCACGGCCAGAAGGATCTGAGAGAGTGGGTGTCGTGTGTGTTTCTCCCATCCCTTCTTTCTCTTGTCAACTTGGCCACAGTTCCTGAAAGATGTGCCTAAATTACCAGCTGGTTTCCTTGATTCCTTTGTTTCCCTTTTTGGTTTCTGGAGTAATTGTTTGTCAACATTATTAACTAGTAGAAAGAACTAATAAGCAATTGAATTAGGGAGAATCCAGTCAGGGAGTAGGTGAACTTGTGCGTCGTGGGTCAGCTGGAGTCCAGGTAAGATCAGAATCAAAGTTTTGAAATTTGACAAAGCAGAGCTCCAGAATGCAAGAGCCCAGGTGCTCTGCTATGTCCCTACCTGCTTTTTGAAGTCGTATTCTAAATTGCATTTGAATTTGTGCCTCTTTGTTTTTCCCTGAACCAAAGCCCTCATGGTCCCTATCAGCTTAGTGCAGAATTCTGGAAAATACCAGTTTTTTCCCCCACTTCCTTTCCATAAAACATATTTATATATTGTGATTAGGAGTGCTTTCTAAAGAGTACTTCTTATTTTTTTTAATTGCCTTGTTTGCCTTCAACTTCCTTAATTTTCATAGTTTACATGAGCGTGTGTGTGTGTAGATATGTCTGGGTCTGGGCTTATTTCGTAGCATGTATTGGTTCCGTGGACATATGATCCCCGCAGACTGTGGGAGTGATTGGCCAGGACTTGTTTTTTGTTTGTGATTTTGTTCTTTTGAAGAATAGCGTGGCATTTAGAAAATAAATTGCATTGCAAAACTCTTACCAGCTCGTATGTGAGAGCAGGCTTCTGCCCTTGAAAGTGCTGGTAAGTGCTGGTATGTTTTAAAAGAATTTCAAGCATTTCATGCTTTAAAATACCTTCATGAGGGAACATTACAAAAGTTCATTTGGTTTTCCTTTCTTTTACTGTGCATATAGCAATAAAAACCCCACTCCAGGCCTTTGTGCCAGCCTTGGCTCTCTTACCCCTTCTCATTCTGCGCTCCTCCCTCTTCTGTGAAGGCTGTGATTTGCTTACGATGTGAGATGTCACTCAGAAGGATTTGCCAGGACAGACTCATTCTTGGTTCAGAATGATATGTGTATGTGTGGGAGTGTTATAAGATGACCTTGTTTGAAGCTCTGTGTTAACATAATTACCCTCAAGTACAAACCTAGCACTAATTTTGAAAAGAAAATGCTGAGTTGAGGACAAAAGGAAAGGTCTCTTTTCACTGCTTAAGCTAGCCTCACTTATTTCTCTTGCAGTCATGACTTTGAGTTTGCGCTTATTAGCACGGAATCTTTCAGTGTGCGTTGTCGGTCTTTTTTTTCTTTTTCTTTTTTTCTTTTTTTTTTGCAGTTTTTTGGGCAGGGCCGGGTTTGAATCCACCACCTCCGCTATATGGGGCTGGCACCCTACTCACTGAGCCACCACCCCTTCTACCACATTGAATGCTGTCCGGGAAATGTGATAGTTAAAAACACACAGCCAGTTCCAAGTGCTGCTAATAGTGTGAAATTCCCATGTTAACAAGCAAACAACAATAACAAAAAAACCCAGTAAGAATCAAATGTGACCTTGTACATATTTTGGCAGCTGAAGTTCTTCAAGGCTACTGATGGGTGACTTCAAAATCAATTTTTTTCTTTTTTTTTTTGAGACAGAGTCTTACTATGTTGCCCTGGGTAGAGTGCTGTGGCATCACAGCTCACAACAACCTCCAACTCTTGGGCTTAAGGGATTCTCTTGCCTCAGCCTCCCAAGTAGCTGGGACTACAGGTGTCCCCCACAATGCCTGGTCAGTTTTTTTTTGTTTTTTTTTTTTTGGCAGTTTTTGGCCAAGGCTGGGTTTGAACCCGCCATCTTCAGCATATGGGGCTGGCGCCCTACGCCTTTGAGCCACAGGCGCTGCCCCCCCCCCCCCACCCCTTTTTAATGTAGTTGTCAGTTGTTGTTTGGCAGGCCCAGGTTGGGTTGGAACCCACCAGCTGTGGTGTATGTGGATGGCACCCCCAGCTGCTGAGCAAAATCAATCTTGTCTTTGATGCCATATGCTGAGAAAGGTTCCCCCTTTTCAGGTTGTTTTTTTGGGAGGTATTTTGACACAACAGGGACTCTTGTCAGAGCTCCTCTACCACAGACATCAATAGCTAAGCAACAGCCACATGTATTGATTGTATCCACTCACCATTGACGATGGCATTGAAAGTAGCTAGCTTATTCCCACTACTGTGTGTTTTTGAGCTTGCTCTTATGTTTTAAGAGATGCCAGGGGTACATTTTTGCACTGAAATCTTAAGATGTTTTAAAAAAACTCTTTTCACAAAAATAGTCCTTTGTCATGACATTATTTACTCATGTGTTTGTACATTTTTGTATGTTAATTTATGAATGATTTTTTCAGTAAAAAACACATATTCAAGAACCAAACCTTGGTAGTCATTTCTCTTTGTCTGAGACAGTTTGGCTCCTTGGGGGCCTTGCCTTTCTCATGGTCCTTCAGCTTCAAGCAGCTCAGCTGACCTCTGGGTGTTCCCAAGGTAAAGTGCCTGACCACTTTGAGCAGCCTGGTCAAGTGACAAGCTCCACTGTGTAATCGAAGCCTTGAGCCCCACTGTGTGTCCTCTTTCAGAGTCACCCAGGTGGTATCAATAAAGTTGAATAAGACACTTGGGGAGTGGGGTGGTAAAGGGCTGATGGAGTTTGGTTCCAGAAGCTTCTGTAGGACCAACCCAGGGTTTGCTATCTGCTTGATGCTGCTCAGAGATCGTGATCGTAACGTCTGTGTATTGAATTATCTGTCATGTGAGTTGTATTTAACTTATGCTAGTTTTGAGCCCGGGACCTCATGAAGCATATATAACTCACAGGTCTCTTTACCTAATAAAACATCATGCCCTCAAGGAAAAAGTATTTTTTCTAGTGTGGCAATCACTGTGTTGATAGAGAGTACAATTCTATATGCCCAGGTGCTGGGGATATAGTGGTGCAAAAAATGAGATAGAATTGTTGGTTTCATACTGTCCACTGGGGGGTGGGATTTAATTAAAATTACGGTCACAATAAGTGAGAGAGCTGCAGGCAATGAATGAGTGTGTCTGTCCTAGGGCAGGCATCCAGGAGGGGGATGGAAGGAAGGTGGGAAAGATGAGCTTGGGGTACAGCTGCGGGGCAGAAAAAGCTGGCATAGCTGGAGAGGAGGTCCAAGGGATGCAAGGAGACCGCCCGGCTCGGCAGGGCCTCGTAGGCTGGGTGAGGAGTTTGCATTTCATCCTTGGACAATGGATTCAAGAGTTTTCAGCAGGTAGGGCTGTGTGGGATAGCTTTTTAAGAGACAGCTCTGGCTGTAGAGAGGCAGGAGCGAGTCAGGTGGGTGCAGACATGGTGGAGGCAGGGAGGAGTTGAATAGTGCCCCCAGGACCTGGATGGGGGGAAGCTTTTGGGGGCGGTGCTGGGAGGAGGACTCCACTTACGCTGCGTGGCTGGCAGGGCCATGCCCTGAGACACAGGCACTGGTGTCACGCCAGGTTCCTGGAGAAGGTGGTAAGCTCCATTGTGATTATGGATTTCAGGGGTGTTGAGATGACCAACCAGAAACAGCAGATAGATACTTGTACATATCCTGGTTTAGGGACTCAAAGGCAGGGTCCGCGCCATGGGTGGATCTGTGAGTGTCAGATGTTGCAGGTAAGTGAAGATCCAGGAGCAGAGGAGATGGCTGGAGAACAAGGAGGTGCTGGGCCGGCTTTAAGGAGGAAGGAGGAGTGGGAGGTTGGGAAGGCCAAGGGGTGTGGCAGGCATTGCTGAAGGCAGCAGAGTAGGGCTACAAGAGGAAGAAGGAAAAGTCATGAATCTGCAGTAGAGGAGCACTTGGCAGGAGCCCTCTTGCTGACCTTGTGGACGTAAGGCCCCCTGGCCAAGGAGGAAATGAAGCAGCAGTGAGTATGGACATCTCTTGAATTTCCTATGAAGGGGTGAAGAGAAGGCTGGGGGAGCACGTGTGGCTGAAGGGGGTGGGTTTGAGTTTTCCAACAAGAGAAGCTTGAGTGTCCTGCTGAACCATGGGGAATGGCTACTTACGAGAGCCGAGTATATGCAAGAGATAAGGTTGATCCAGTGGGAAAGTTCCTGAACACTGGCAGGGGATGAAATTTAAACTACAAAAATACAAGAATCAGGGGCTCTTTCTAGACCATCTCCTCGGCAGACACGAGCACACTCAGAAGATCCATGTTGCTGTTAAGAAGGTCAAAGATCCCTCCCAGCCAGTCATCAGCATCAGAATTTGGCAGAATGAACTGACATGGGTGGCTCATGCCTGTAATCCCAGGGGAGGCCAAGGTGGGTGGATTGCTTGAGCTCAGGAGTTCAAGACCAGCCTGAGCAAGAGTGAGACCCCTTCTCTAAAAATTATAATAATAATAAATAAGAATTTGGCAGAACTGATTCCTTATACCACCACTTGCTTCCACTTTCAAAGATTAATTTAGAAGAGGTCTGGTAATAAAAATTGTAGTTCCCGTTTATTGAGCAATTATGCAGCAGGGTCTGTGCAAAGCACAGTATATTCAATTTGTCCTCAACTTTGCAAATTAGATATTGCCCCTTTTCTAGAGCTGAGTCTCTCAACCTTGCTCTTGAAAAGGAGGGAACTGGCCTTCCTTTCGGCCGGAGATGCCATCTTCCAGTAATTCATCATAATGACAAACACAAAGGGAAAGAGGAGAGGCACCCGATACATGTTCTCTAGGCCCTTTAGAAAACATGGAGTTGTTCCCTTGGCCACATACATGCGAATCTACAAGAAAGGTGATATTGTAGACATCAAGGGAATGGGTACTGTTCAAAAAGGCATGCCGCACAAATGTTACCATGGCAAAACTGGAAGAGTCTACAATGTTACCCAGCATGCTGTTGGCATTGTTGTAAACAAACAAGTTAAGGGCAAGATCCTTGCGAAGAGGATTAATGTTCGTATTGAGCATATTAAGCACTCTAAGAGC
>CAUYPK010088801.1:0-16692 GCA_963574355.1 Loris lydekkerianus
CAAGGCCCAGCCTGAAACTGCCTCTACCTAGATACAGCCAACTTGGTACCATGCCATTGGCCCAACCCTGTCATGCACCTCATCTCCTGCCTTGTTTCCCTGCCCCTTCCTTATGCTCTATATAAGTGGCTGCTTGACGCAATGAAGTTGAGTTCCTGCTTAAAAAAAAAAAAAAAAAAGAATAAATTTTTAAATTTATTTTTAAATCTCTTCAACAAAAAGATTTTATTAATAGAAGCTAGCCAACAGTAGGTATTCAATAAACATTAGATAAACTAAAATGAATTTTAGCTCCTCTCTCCATTGTATGAACTAAGAAAAAGGAGACTTTAAAAAGGAAAAAATAAATTTTACTTCCTCATAATTTAAACTTGACATTGAATCATATTGTTCCTTTTTTTTAGTTCTGCAGGTATAAATAGCTAATCATTGAGATACAATTAATATTATATAAAAAATTTAAATGCTGCAGGGAAGGTATATGATCCCATCAAAATTTTCAAATATTTAACTTAATTGCTTATGTGTTGATTCTGAAATACTAACACATTTTTTTCAATGAGCTCCAAAAGAAAGCATATTTATGTTGTGGATGTAGGTTTGCTTTAAGTCAAAATCTGTTCATATAAATGTGATAAGTTTATATAACCTTACTTCTTGTTCTAAGATAAATTATTTGCTCTGTGACATTGTATCAACAAAAATACATACAACATTCTGAGCTATTTTTCATTAAAAATAAATCAGATAATGCAACATTTAAAGTCAGATAGCCCTTTTACTCAGTTATGTTTTTATATTACGTGCTTACAGTTGATTTTGAGGAATTTTCAAATGTTTAGATTCACACCTATCTTAGGTGTCAATCTTAAGCTACAAAGCACATGAGAAATTCAATTCTATTATTAAATTGGAGTTTGGGGGCTTTCCCCCCATGTATTATGTGAATTTTCATCAGTAAGTATGGATAAAATGGAGAAATCTGTATATGAGCAATCTCTCCAAATTATCCCTACACAGCCAGTCTGACATTTAACATCTATGCACTGAAAAACAGTTTTGCCGTAACCTTTTGCATGACAATTAAGAGACATCTTGAGTTACTCATCTTAACTCCAGTATATTTTGTTTTAGTGCAAATATTTTTGTGAACCTCATAATAAATAGTGTTATAATTGGAGGATTTTCAATCTCTAAACAACTGAATCTATATTCATAGTTTTCTATGTAGATAACTTTATTTCAGGGAGAATTCCCAGGGTGAGACATCAAGGAACATCTGTCATTTTTGCAGAACCTCATAAAACAAGGGATACTGCAAGTTTTAGTAAATGGATTACGCACTACATAAAACACTCTGAAAGTACCTTCATGCATTGAAACGCCATGCAGTGGATTTTACAATCTTATAGTCTAAAAGGTGGCTAATACTATACTATATATATTACTATAGTATAATATTGAACTTTCAGAGACTTGCTAGGGGAAAAAATGTGTCTAGGGGACTACAATGAAAGTAGTTAAACTGATTATTTTTTGCTCAAGTTTAAGAGGATATTTGTTACATAAATCCTCTAAAGTACTCAAGAATGATTTTTATAGGGTTAGTTCAAATCAAAATAATAAAGTCTATGTGTAAGAAGTAAGATTTTGTTCTTACACATGTAGTTCTCTTTATCATATAACTCTTAATTTTTACTCTTTAATTTATTCAGAAGTCCTTTCATTGGTAATAAGTGCAAACTTTCTGGTAGATATGTCATAGAAGCCAATGTTTATCATTCCCTTACTATTTGTCAGGCACTCTGCTACAGACTAATGTATTCAAGCCACAGAACAGCCTTATAAGGTAGGGTTGATATGTATATTGAAAGAGAGATTTATTTTAAGAAATTGGCTCATGTGATTGTGAGTCTGGCGAGTCTGATAACGTCAGAGATAAGCTTTAGATTGGAAATTTCCATAAAAGTTGATGTTGAAATCTTGAGTCTAAACAGAAGCTAGAGGCAAAATTCCTTTCTCTTCAGGGTCCCCAGTCTTTTCTGTTAAAGGCCACAACCAGTTGAATGAAGCTACCACACTAAGTATCATCTGTTTTCCTGGACTTCTGCTGATTTAGATGTTAATCACATCTGGAAAAAAAGCTTCCCAGCAACATCTAGGCTGGTCTTTGACCAAATGACTGGGTTCAAAAGCCTGGCCAAATTGAAACATGAAACTAATCATCACGACACCTGGCTAATTTTTCTATTTTTAGTAGAGGCAGGGTCTTGCTCTTGTTCAGGCTGGTCTTGAACTCCTGAGCTCTAGCAATCTACCTGCCTCAGCCTCCCAGAGTCCTGGGATTACAGGCAAGAGCCACTGTGACCTGCTTGTCTTTTTAGACTTTTACATAAGCAGAATAATATAGAAGCAGTCTTTTCTATCTGGCTTCTTTTAATCAATACGTTTATTAGGGTCACATATGTATTGACAGTTATTTCTTTTTCCTGGTGAACATTATTCCATTGCTTAGTTTTACCCAGATTTGTTTATCCTTCCTCCTGCTAAGGAATTATTTTTAGCTTGGGGCATAACACAGTGAAATATTTTTAAAAGGTACAAAAAGGAGTGGGGGTATGATGATGCTCAAAAAAAATCTAGCAGTTTCTTATAAAAGTGATCACAAACTTAGTGTTAACCTAGAACCTAATATTCCTATCATCTTGGCTAGACATTAGACAAGGTTCTTCTTGATACAATTTCCCAACTTCCCTTTGGTTAGAGAATTTACCCAAGAAAACTTTATATTTTTAATTCAGTCTCTGCTCTTTGAGATGTAAAATTTCCCAGACTCTTTCGTGCTAGTTTCAGAACTCAGGGAATGTCATTCTCAATGATCTGATCGAAAAGCCGTTCCTAAAAATCAAGACAGACAGTGCCATTATCTCCTGTGATCTCTGTGGAAGGTGGGAGCTTAACTCTGATAAGCACCACTTAGCAGATGCATATGCTCTAAACACATTGACCAACCTTGCTCCCGACATCCGCTAGTACTTTTCTGCCAGCTTAACCCAGCACTTGACAACCCCCTTGCCTTTTGTTTCAGTGGAATTGAGTTCAATCTGTACTGTCTATTGCATGAGCCTTGAATAAAACATTTTTCCTCATTTACCTCTGTCTGGTGCTATTTTACTTTGATAATCTATAACTCAGAGATTCCAGGGATTTATCATGGACAAATAAAAGTCCATCCACAAAAATACCTTGACTCTTTTGAACTGTGATCCTGGGGAAAAAAAAAAATAACTTAAAAATTCATTTTGAAGTCACATAATGTGATGTCTTCAGATTTGTTCCCTTTGCTTAATATTTCTTTGCACATTCAGGATCTTTTCTGGTTCCAAATAAAGCATAGAACTTTTTTTTTTTTTTTTTTTTTTTTTAGATCTGTGGAATATGACATTGGTATTTTGATGGGGAATACATTGAATCATCAATTTATCACTTTTGGTGGTATGGTCATTTTAACAATGCTGATTCTACCAATCCATGAGCATTTTTTTCTCCATTTATTTGTATGAACTGCAAATTCTTTCCTCAAGTTTTCATAGCTCTTCTTAAAGAGATCCTTAACCTTGGTTGAGTATATTCCCAGGTGTTTTGTTTTCTTTGTGGCTATTGTAAATAGTATTGTGTCTTTGATTTGACTCTCAGCTTGATTGTTATTGAAGTACAGGGATGCTACTGATTTGTGTACATTGATTTTGTATCCTAAGACCTTGCTGAATTGTTTATTAATTCTGAAGTCTCTTGGGGAAATCGTTGTGGGTTTCTGGATACACAATCATATCATTAGCACAAACAAATAGTTTGAGCTCTTGTTCCTGACCTGGATACCCTTAATTGTTTTCCTCTTTTCTAAATGTTCAGGCTAGGACTTTGGGCACCACGTTGAATGGAAGTGGCAACAATAGGCATCTTTGCTTGTTCCATTTCTTCCTAGGAATGTTTTCAATTTTTTTTTTTCACCATTCAGAATGATGTTGGCTGTGAGTTTGTCATGTATGGCTTTTACAATTGGAGATATGTTCCTTCTATGCCTAGTTGACAATTTTTATCATGAAAGAGTACTGAATTTTGTTGATCGCTTTTTCTGCATTTAGTAAGGTGATCAAATGATCTTTGTGCTTGCTGCAGTTCATGTGGTGAGTCACATTTATCACTATACTCGTGTTGGACGATAATTGTATCTCTTCATTGCTTCCCTGGGATGAAGTCCACTTGGTCATGATCGATTACTTTTGATGTACTGTTGAATTCAGTTTCCTAGTATTTTGTTGAGGATTTTTGCATCTCTATTCATAAGGGATACAGGCCTATAGTTTTCTTTTTTGTATGCATCTTTTCTTGGCTTTAATATCAGGGTGATACTGGCTTCAAAAAATGAGTTGAGGAGGATTCCCTCCTTCTGAATGTTATGAAATAGTTTAGGTACCAACTTTTTATTATAGACTGATAAAATCTGGCTGTGAATCCAGCTCGTCTAGAGCATTTTTTGTTGTGGGAAGATATTTTTATTGCTGCTTCAATGTTGGCACTCATTATTGGTTTATTCAGGAGTTCTATATCTTCCTGATTGAGTCTTGGAAGGTTGTGAGTTTCCAAAAATTTGTCCATTTTCTCTCTGTTTCTGCTTGAATTTATGTGTATCTTTTCCTTGTATTCCTGTTTAATCTAGAATAAGGTATGTTATTTTAAAGACCAACTTTATCTTTCATTGATACTCTGCATTATTTTCTTGTTTTTAGTTTCACTTAGTTCTTCTCTAACTGTAAATATTTATTTTCTTCTGCTAGCTTTGTGCTTGATTTGCTCCTCTTCTGGTTCCTTGAAATTTGTCCTTAGAGTATTAATTTGTGACTTTTCTGTATTTTTGATGTAGGCCTTAGGAGTACTTTGGCAGAATCCTGTAGATTTTGATGGTGTGGGTCCTGTTTGTCATTCAGTGTCACATGTTAGTTTCATCATTCATGTAATAATTGTTGAGCAGCAGGTTGTTTACTTTCTATGACCTCACTCCCATTTCTATGGTGTCACAAAGTGTATGGTGCAAGTTTCTACCTCTACCTCCCAAGGGACTGTGGCATATTGGTTGAACAAGTTGTGAGCCTGTGGCCCTCCCGTTGTTCCATCTCACTGGGGGCCATTTTCCAGTCCCTCCTTCCTGCCCCTGCTGTATACACAAGTCACCCTTCCTGACCACCTCCCAGACCTACCCTCTGCGTCCCCTAGCAACTGCCTTTCTGTTCTGACACTCCCTTTGGGGTGGGGTGGGGGGCACGTGGAATGTCCAAGCTCTGGGATGAAACAAGTTCTCTCTGCTATTATTACTTCCATGCCTGGGCTCTTGGTGGTGGGAAAGAACCCAGGAGACTTGGCAGCCCACTAGTCACCACAGCCTCACAAAATAGAGAAAGAGATACCACCCCACTTTTTCACTGGATTCTAAGCCTCTCACCCATACTTTTGATCCTCACCCATACCTTTTGTCTTTACCTTCTATCTTCTTCCTCCTAGGCTTCCTAGCCCTCATTCTTGGAGCTAGGAGGGCCAGGAAGCCTTGGAGGAAGGAGGTCTCCAGCAGGCTCTGGCAACTCTCTCTTTGATCTCCTGATGTGTGTCTCTTCAACTTTGACCTTCATAAGAATTCTTATCTTCCCTCTGTAATAATCTGTCAAACAATGTCTCTAATCAGCAATAGCTGACCCACTTAACTCTTCTACCTTTTTAAAACTCCTCCCTGGAAAGAAAATCCTTCCTGTCTGACTTGTCTGACTTGAGATTCTTAATGATCTCATGATTGGGAGCATGTTTTATGTTTCCATGGTCTTTTCACTTCCACTTATACAAAAGCAGAGGTCCATTCAAAGAAGTGCTCCTTTCCTAATTCAGAAAAATATTTTACATTTTCTAACTGTATCATTTTCTTCTGAACATTTTTATATATTTAAGAGGCACAACATAATAGTCAGCACACCAAGAAAAAACAATAACAATGGATATTATGGAACATGTTCGCCATGGGAGAGAAGACTTCATGTGTTGAACATGTTAGTCAAATATTTTGTTAATATTTTGTAAAATTTTGTAATGAGAATTTTGTAAATAAGGTGACAGTTATAATTTCCCATTCTCTCTATGTATGGTGTGCACATGCACAGTGAAAAGATTAATGAAGGTAAAGAAATCTCCATCTCCATTACCGTCCATAATTATTTGTTTCTTTGTGTGTGGTAAAAGTAACTAATTTTTATTTTCTTAGCAAATTTTCAATGGGCAATAGAATAGAAACTATAGACATCCTGCAATACGTTGGATATCCATACTTATTTATAATATCTGCAACTTTGTGCCCTTGATCTACTTCTCCTCATTTTCTGCCTTTCTTCTTCTCAAGATTCACAATTCCACTGTCTATTTCAGCATATTCAATTTTTTTTTCAAAAAATCTATACACAAGTAAGATCATGCAGTGTTTCTTTGTGTCTAGCTTACTTCACTTAGCACCATGTCCTTCAGGTTCATCTATGTTGGTATAAATGGCAGTATCTCTGTCATATTAAAAAGAAATATATATATATATATATAATATATGTATGTGTATAAGAATATGTGTGTGTGTGTGTGTATATATACCCACACATATATACATACATACATACATACTTTATTCTGTCATCTATTGATAGATAGAGGTTTTTTTTTTCCTTATCTTGGCCTTTGTGATTATCACTGCAATGAACAGAATGGGTACAGATGTTTCTTTGAGGTACTGGCTTCATTTTTGGGGGGTATATATCAAGCAGAAGGTTTGGTGGATAATATGGCAATTCTATTCTTATTATTTTAAGAAAATGTTATACTATCTTTCATAATGACTTTATAAATTTACCTTCATAATGATTCTCTTTTCAACAAATTTCACCAACACCAGATGTCTTTTGTCTTTTTTGATAATAGCTTTACTAATAGTAGTGAAGTAATACCTCATTGTTGCTTTAATTTGCAATTCACAGATGATTAGTGAATCATATTCCTTTTCATATTCCCATTTCAAATTTCATGTTCGTTATTTGTGTGTCTTATTAAGAAAAAATAACATCTATCTAAGTCCTTTGCCCATTTTTTAATTTGGGCTACAGTCATTTATAACTTCATTACAGGGCTGTGTTCAAAGAACACATATTTGGGCAATTTTATATTTGAGTGAACATTATAGAGTATAGTTACAAAAACTTAGAAGGTATAGCCTACTTCACATAGAGGCTCTATGGGATATCTTATTGGTGTCTAAGCTACAAACCTATGTATCTGTGTGCTTATACTGGATATTGTATGCATTTGGAACACAATGGTAAGTATTTGTACATCTAGACATATTTAAACATAAAAAGGAACAATACAAATACAGTGTTATAATCTTTAGGAACCACCATCATGTACACAGTTCATCATTGAACAAACGTCATTTCATTGTGCATGACTGTATTTCCTTTCTTCTATTGACTTTTGCAAGTTTCTTATATGTTTTAGATATTAACCTCTTGCTAGAGATATGATTCGCAATTATTTTTTTCTCAGTCCATAGGTTAGTTTCTTGTTTTGTTGTTTGTTTCCTTTCCTGGGCAGAAACATTTTAGGTTGAGGTTGTCGTACTTATTTAATATACTTATGTTAGCTGTGCTTTTGCTGTTGTATCTCAAAAAAAAATATCGTCAAGATAAATATCAAAAAGTTTTTCCTTTAGGTTTTCCTCTATGCACTTTATGTGTTCTAGTCTTAACATTTGAGTCCTTAATCCTCTTTGAATTGATTTTTGTGTACAGTGTAAGATAAGGTTCCAATTTTATTCCTCTGTATGTTATATACAGTTTTCGTAACTAAATTTATTAAAGAAACCATATTTTCCTTATTGTGCCTTTTGGTGTCTTTATTAGAATTTGGTTGGATATATATTCTTAGGCTTATTTGGGGACTCTATATTCTGTTCCATTGACTTTCCTGTCTGATAATGCCAGTACTATTTCACTACTATGACTTTGTATTGTAATTGGAAATCAGGAAGTATAATGCCTCCAGCTGTATTTTTTTTTCTTTCTTTTTTTTAATATTGTTGCAGTTTGGCACGGGGCCAGGTTCAAACCTGCCACCCTCAGTATATGGGGCCGGCACTACCCATTGAACCACAGGCGGCGCCCTTATTTTTCTTTCTTGAAAGTATTTTAACTCTTCATGGTCTTTTGTGCTTTATATTACTTTGAGATTTTTTTTTTTCAGTTTCTGTGAAAAATATCATTAGAATTTGATAGAAATTGCATTGAATCTATAGACCACTTTGGGTAGTATAGACATTTAAACAATATTAAAGGTCAGTTCATGCTGTTCAAGGGAACTATACAACAATAGGACATTTCAATTCTAAGTATTTATGACTCCAACATAATTGCTTCCAGATTTATGAAACAGACTTTAATTGATCTGAGCAATATGATATCTTATAACGCCATAATAACTGTGGACATTAGCACTCCTCTGGCAGAACTGAACAGATCCTCTAAATGAAACTAAACAAAGATACAAAGGACTTAAATGCAACCTTAGAACAAATGGGTTTAGTGCAGAACACACCATCTCAAAACAAAGAAACATACGTTCTCTCTAGCCCATGAAACATAGTCCAAAATATATCATATCCCAGAACACAAATTAACCTCAACAAAATCAAAAGAATTGAAATTATGCCTGTATCTTGTCAGTACACAAGGCAATAAAGGTGAAATTAACTCCAACAAATTTTTTCATCTCTGCACAAAGGCATGCAAATTAAACAATCTTATGCTGAATGCAGTCAGTTCAAGAGAGATAAGGGAGAAATTTGTTAAATTCCTTGAACATAACAACAAAAGAGCTACAAATTACCATATCCGTGGGATGCTGCAAAAGCAATCCTAAGCGGGAAATTTATTGCATTAGATACCTATATTTGAAATACCAAAAGAGAGCACATCAACAACCTAATGAATCATCTTAAGGAAATGGAAAAGGAAGAGTAATCTAATCCCAAACCTAGCAGAAGAAAAGAAATAACCAAAATGAAATCAGAAATAAATGAAATTAAAATGCAGGAATCATTCAGAAAATTAATAAAACAAAAAGCTGCCTTTTCAAAAAGATAAACAAAACAATAAACCTTTAGCCAGATTAACTAGAAACAGAAGAGTACAATTTCTAATAACCTCAATCAAAAATGAAAAAGGGGAAAAAACAATAGATATCATAGAGATGCAAGTGATTATCTCCAACTACTACCGAAACACTATAACCAGAAATATGACAATGTGGAGGTAGTGGACCAATACTTGGAATCACTCTATCTCACTAGACTTAACCAGAAAGAAAGATCTCTTGAACAGACCAAAATCAAGCACTGAGACTGAAGAAATAATAAAAAAGTTTCCAACAGGATAACAAAAAAGCCAGAGACCAGATGGCTTCACAGAAGAATTCTATCAAAACTTCAAATGTGAGTTTTTACCCATCATGCAGAACCCATTTTAAAATATTAAGAAAGAAGGAACCTTCCTAACACATTCAATGAAGCACGCATCACCCTGATACCAAAACCAAGAAAGGACCCAACCAAAGAGGAGAACTACAGACCAATTTCACTAATGAATATTGATGCAAAGTACTCAATAAAATCTTAGCCAAGAGATTACAGCTACATATAAAAAAAGTATAGATTATGATCAAGTTGATCATGATCAAGTAGGCTTAATGCCAGGGATGCAAGGCAAGTTTATTATGAATAGAAGCAAAAACAAAGACCATATGACCTCTCAATAGATGCAGAAAAAGCATTTGATAAAATTTAGCATTCTTTTCTAACAAGGACATTCAAGAATATAGGCATAGGTGGCACATTTCTGAAACTAATTGAAGCCATTTACTACAAACCCACAGGAAATATCATACTAAATGAAGTAAAATTGAAAGATTTTTCACTTAGAATTAGAAAAAGACAAGAATGTTCTGTATCACCATACTATTCATCATAGTCCTGGAAGTTCTAGCTAATGCAATCAGACAAAAGAAGGATATAAAGGTCATCCAAATGTGGGGGCAGAGGAAGACAAACTCTTGCTTTTTGCTGATGATATGATTTCATACTTTGAGGACTCCAAAGACTCAACCACAAGGTTCCTGAAAGTGATCAATAAATACAATAACATCTCGGGGTATAAAATCAATGTCCACAAATCACTATCCTTTGTATACTGCAAAAACAGCCAAGTTGAAAAGCTAATCAAAGATAATTCCCTTCACAGTAGCTTCAAAAGTACCTAGAAATATATCTAACAAAAGATGTGAAGGACCTCTCAGAGAGAATTATGAAACCCTAAGAAAAGAAGTATAAGAAGACCTTAACAAATGGAATAACATTCCATGTTCTTGGCTGGGAAGAATGAACATTGTTAAAATGTCTATACTACCCACAGAAATCAAAGATTTAAAGTAATCCCCTTTAAAATATTAACATTGTACTTTGAAGAACTGGAAAAAATGATTCTTTGTTTCCTATGAAACCAGAAAAAAAAAAATCATATAGCCAAGGCATTTTTTTTAATAATAAAAACAAAGCCAGAGGTATCAGTCTACTAGACTTTAGATTACATTACAAGACCACAGTGATCAAAACAGCATGGTATTAGCACAAAAAAGTGGAGACATAAATGTATGGAACATAATAGAAAACCAAGAGATGAAAACTGTCCCTTATAGTTATCTGAACTTTGATAAACAAAACAAAAGCATATAGAGGGCAAAAGAATCACTATTCAATAAATGGTGCTGGAAGAACTTGATAACCACATGTAAAAGATTAAAACTGGACTCACACCTTTTACCACTTACAAAAATTGACTCATTTGAAATGATAAAAATCCTAGCGGAAAGTGTGGGAAAAACTCTTGAGGCTTCCCACCTGGGGAAAGATTTTCTGAAGAAGACTTCTGTGTCAATTATGACATCAACAAAAATTACCAAATGGGATTTAATTAAGCTGAAAATCTTCTAGACTAAGAACTAAACCTTCTAGCTAAGGACACAACAATTAAACAACCTTCAGAATGGGAAAAGATATTTGCATGTTACAAATCTGACAAAGGCTTGATAATTAGGAACTAAGGAGAACTCAAACTTACAAACGAAAAAATCAAACAATCCCAGCTATCACTGGGCAACAGATACGAACAGAATTTTCTCTGAGGAAGAAAGATGAATGGATAACAAAATATGAAAAAATGCTCATTGTTCCTAATTATCAGAGAAACAAAAATCAAAGCCACCCTGAGCTCTAACCCCAGCTAGAATAGCCTACATGGCAAAGTCTCAAAGGTGCAGATGACAGTGAAAATGTAGAGAGAAGGAACACTTTTATACTGTTGGTGATAAGACAAACTAATATAGTCTCTGGAAAGAGATTAGAAGAATCCCCAAAAAACTCAAATTAGACCTCCATTTTATCCTGCAATCCCTTTACTTGGCATCTACCCAAAAGAAAAAAAATTAGCTTATCATAAGTACATTTACACTAGATAGTCTATTGCAGCTCAATTTACAATCGCCAAGATGCGGAAACAACCTAAATGCCACCCAGGAATGGATTAACTAGCTGTGGTATATGGTTACCATGGTATACTATCCAGCCATACAAAAAGATGTTGACTTTACATCTCTTGTATTAACCTGGATGGAGTTGAAACACATCCTTCCTAGTAAAGAATCATAAGAATGGAAAAGCAAATATCCATTGTCCTCAATAGTAATATGAAGACAGCAGACAATCTAATATATATCCACATGAGACAAAAACTCAAATCAATTCGAGGTCTGGGGGGAGGGATCTGAGGGAGGGGAGAAAAGTGAAGAGGGAAGGAGATTAGTGTTCTCCAACTTAGTGGGTACAATGTAAAGTTATAGGGCACACCTCCTGAGTGTGGGTCACAACTACAAGAGCGACTCTGCCTAACAAATTCAAATATTGTAACCAAGTTGTTTGTTGTTGTTTTACATTAACCTGAAATTAAAAAAAGAAAAAAAGATTAACAATAACATAAATAAAACCAAGAAACCCTACACGCTACCCCAAAATCTGCTTATTATAGTAACAAAGCCTGGATACGGCACTCCCGGAGGCAACTTGAAGGTGTGTCCTGGGCAGCTGTCCTCACGTTGGCTGCAGTCAACTCTTTAAAATTATAAAAACAAATAAACAATACACAAAAATACAATATTAAGTCATCCAATTCTAACATAGAATATCTTTTAATTTATTTGTGTATTTTTCATTTCTTTTATTAATGTTTAATAGTTTTCAGTATATTTGGTGGTTCATTTCTTTGGTTAAAGATGCTATAATAAATGGAATTATTTTCTTAATTTTTTGGTAGAAAAGATATTTGGTATGATTTTGATCTTAAGTTTATTATAATTTATCTTGAAACTTACATGTGATCTACCCTGGTAAGTGTCCTATAGGAACCTAAAAAAATGTGGATTCTTTTACCGTTGGGTGAAAATTCAATATATGTCTATTAAGGGCATTTGGTCGATAGTGTTATTTATTTATTTTTGAGACAGAGTTTCACTTATTAACCTTCGGTAGAGTGCTGTGCTGTCACAGCTCACAGCAACCTCCAAATCCTTGGGCTTAGGTGATTCTCTTGCATCAGCCTCCTTAGTAGCTGGGATTACAGGCACCCTCCATGATGCCCAGCTATTTTTTTGTTGTTTTTTTGTTGTAGTTTGGTTGGGGCTGGGTTTGAACCCACAACCCTAGGTATATGGGGCTGGCACCCTGCTCACTGAGCCACAGGTTGCACCCTTCTCACTGAGCCACTTATTCGAATTCAGTTTTTCTTTATTGATTTTCTTTCTAGATGTTCTATTATTGAAACTGGGATATTAGAGTTTTGTACATTTTATATTTTCTATGTTTTTTTAAAAAAATTTTGTTTCTGCATTTCTTTCAATTTCTCCTTTCAGGTCTGTCAATATTTACATGTCCTGGTGTGTATATACATATGCATATATAGTATATTTATTTACAAGTTTACGATTGTTACCTCTTCCTTTAAATTCATCCTTTTATCATTATGTAATGACTTTACTCTATAGATTGTTATTGAGGTCTACTTTATTTGTAATAATTATATTCCACTCTCTTTCTTTTAGTTAACATTTGCATAAAATACACTTTTTCAACTCTTCGTTCTTAGCCTATGTGTGTTCTTGAAGCTAAAGTCATTTTTTTTAAAAAAAAAAATAGAGCCTTACTCTGTCACCCTGAGTAGAGTGCTGTGACATCATCATAGTTCACAGCAACCTTGAACTCTTGGCTCAAGCAATCCTCTTGCCTCAGCCTCCCAAACAGCTGAGACCATAGGCACCCACCTCACACCTGGCTAGTTTTTCTTTTTAGTGTAAATGAGGTCTTTCTTGCTCAGGCTCATCTCTAATGCCTGTGCTCAAGCAATCCAACACTTTGGCCTCCCAGAATGCTACATTACAGGTGTGAGTCATCGTGCTCAGCCTAAAGTGATTTTTCTTTTTTTTGGTAGAAAACATACAGTTGGGTACTGTTTTTACTCATTCAACTACTCTGTCTTTTTTATTGAGGAGTTTGGTCCATTTACATATAAAGTAATTTACTGTTGGCATTTTGTCAACTGTTTTCTGTTTGTCTTATTGCCCTTTTATTTCTATTTTTCTCTCTTGCTATCTTCCTTTGCATGTGTGGAAGTGTGTATGTGTGCTTGTTTGTGTTTTTCATATATTGCTAAGAGTTCATTTTTATTTTTGTTTTGTATAACTTCTATAGGTATTTTTGTGATAACCAAAGAGCTTATATAACATATCTTATACATAGAATAGTCTATTTTAACCTATGACAATTAAGTTTCCTTTGAATGTTAGAACTCTCTACTTTTAACGTTCCTCTCTCCAATTTACTTGCTCTTAACACTTTTTACAACTATCAATATTATGTTTCTATTAACATAATTTAGTTACAGTTGTTTTTAGTGCTTTTGTCTCTTAACTTTTATAGAATTACAATTAATTTAAACACCACATACAATAATAACAAACTATTCTTTTTGCCTATATTTTCACTTTTGCCAATGAGTTTCATACCTTTTCATTCTGTTGTATTGTTTAAAAACCTTTTATTTTAACTTGAAGAACTCCCTTTAGCATTTCTTGTAAGGAATTTTTGAAGTGAAAGAATCCCTCGGGTTTTGTTTTTCTGATAAAATCATTTTCTCCTTTTTATTTTTGAAGGACAGTTTAGTTGGGTGTGCTATATTGATTACAAATTATCTTTTTTCAAAATTTTGACTGTATCATCCTACTCCCTTCTGCCCTATAAAATTTCTCCTTGATAAAATCACGAAAGTTCCACTCTTTTTCATGTTCAGATTGGATGATTTCAGATTAACCTGTTTTTGTGTTTATTGGTCATTTATTCCATTTGATCTAATCTGCTATTAATTCCCTTCATTAAGTTTTCCAGTTATATCATCATATTCCTTAGGTTTATGATTCCTATTTACTTTTATATTTTCTATATTTTTGTTAAAATTCTCAGCTTCTTTATGCATTGCTCTCCTAGACTTAGTGAACATTTTTCTAACCTTTTTTTTTTTTTTTTTGAATTTTCTATTGGGGAAAATCTAATATCTCTATTTTAGTAGGGTTGTTTTCTGTAAATTTAACATGTTCTTTATTTAGAACATATTTTTCTATTTCTTTTATTTCTTTGACTCTCTATTATAGTTTTATATCCTTTGATAAGACAGCTACTTTCCCAGTCTTATTAGACTGGCTTTGTGTAAGAGAGAGACTTCACCAATCAAGCTCAGCTAGACATTCTAGGTGCCTCTTAAACATTTGCATTTGGGTTTTGTTTTGTTTTATTTTGTTTCGTTTTGTTTTGGTTTGGTTTGGTTTTGCAGTTTTGGCTGAGGCTGGGCTTGAACCCCCCACCCCTGGTATAGGGGGCCCGGTGCCCTACTCCTTGAGGCACAGGCACTGCCCAACATTTGCAATTGTTAAAGCCATTGTTTTTGTTTAAACCGCTGTGACATAGAAGTCAGACCCTCAGGATGCACCTGGAAGAATTGGGAAATTAGATGTGTGCTTCAGTCCCTTCTATCCTCAGGGAAAAAGTGAGGGCTGGAGTTTATCCCCACTTGGCTCTGCACTGAGAGGGGAAAAATTTGTGTTTAGTACCCACACTCTGGTATGTTGTAGAGCAGTTGAAAATGAGCCAATTTCCAAAACAGGCCCTTTAATTCTCAGAGCTAAGTGATTTAGAAACACATCCCTCTGATGGAACTTGTAAAAGTTTGGGCATTAAATCCAGGAAAAACTCCTTCATGGAAGAATCTGAAAACCTAAATTTACTACTAAAGTAACCTGGGGAGGAAAGAATAGGAAGTAGCCTTTTCCCATTCATGTTCCCAGCGGCCTCCTTTATCTGGCACATCCTTTCCCAGCTGGAGGTTGGTTAGAGGCCCCACACTCAGAAACAGCTGGAAAAGAGCCCAGAAGAGCTTGAGCTTCTATCCTTGTCTGAGAGTTTTAGCCCATTCTTTCTTCACTAATCTGAGGGGTATAACTGCTGAAGCCTTTTCATGCCTGTTAAAACCACCTGCTTGTTCTTTCTAAACTAGAGAGGCTTGAAAATTCACAATTTATTTCACTTTCAGAGCTATGCGATTTAACAGTCAAATCTTACAAGGGTAAATGTAAAAGTTGGGGTGATACATGTGTGATTTAACCCTTTACTTCTTAGAGAGAAACTAGGAGCTGGTGATTCCTTCTCAGTGGTAAGATGCTGTGCCCAGGATAAGGTTTATGCACCTATGTATCTTGTCTTTTCCTTCTAGTTTCTACATGCATTTTTTCCGTTTGCTTGGTCTTTAGGAATCTCAATTATAAGTTTCTCCCTGAGGGAATTGACCTGAGTGTGGCTATTTATTCTATGCATCTGTGAGAGGAGAGAAGATCAAGAGGCTCTTATTCCTATGTTGCTAATGTCATTAGCACAGATTTACTTTCACTTGACAAAGCTACTTTTAATTTTTATTGTTTTATTTGCACACAAAATGAAATGTGTTTTCTTTGGATGGTCTACCCACATCAAGGGAAGAATCACATAGTCATACATTTATCAAGTATTCTAATTAAAAGAAAGCTCAATGGTGACTAACACAATTTTTCACATTTTAGGTGAGAAAACTTGTAAATCAAGACAGTGAGGTATCTTGACTAAGTTTAGAGAACAAGTAACTTAAAGACACGGTTTAGAATTTTGTCAACCTGGCTGTTAGTCAACTACAAATTTGCTCCCAAGCCATTTGACATATAATCAATATTCAAATTCTGTCAGAGGTAAAATTTAGTACACTTTACCTATAGGTTCCAAAATATACCATTTTCCTTAAACACTCAATGGGGAAAAGATTCCCTATTCAACAAATGGTGCTGGGTAAACTGGGTGGCAACCTGTAGAAGATTGAAACTAGACCCACACCTTTCACCATTAACTAAGATAGACTCTCACTGGATAAAAGATTTAAACCT
>CAUYPK010088803.1:0-18508 GCA_963574355.1 Loris lydekkerianus
TTCCAAATTTCTAGCCTTAAGGGTGCTCCTGGTTGACTTCAGATGATTTCTAATGAAAGAATTTCATCTATGAGGGAATCTTTCCCTCACCACCCATTTTTCTGAGGCCTGAGATAAAATGAAAAATTTACTATGCTGTTCAAAACTTGGGGAACCCAGCGTCTAAGCTTGTGGTCTTCAGAGCTTTATCTCTGCTCTAGGACCCCCTGGTCATGGCAGAACAGAGTCAGCCCTTGGCACCTGCAGGGAATTGGTTTCAGGAAGCCTTGTGGGTACCAGAATCAGTGATGCTCAAGTCTCTCCTAAAAAGTGGCATAGTACTGTAATCTCTTCATGTTGGGAAAAAGAGTCATAGCTTCACTGTTATTTCTTCTCCAAGTTCATTTCTGAATAAACTTTCATCATATATACAGCCAGCCCTCTCCACCTGCCCTTCACTGGGCCTCAAGTGATCTTTCTCTGTCAACTCTCTTTTCTTACCCAGCTCCTTTTTATGAAGCATCCTTCAAATGTACTAATGTTACACTAAGGAAAAATGGATTTCAGTTCGTTGGATGAGAAAAGAGGAGAACAAGAGGTAACTTTAGGGGAAATGGTGATTTACTTAGCAATAAATCAGCAGGGTAGGGAGGCACCCAGCTCCTGAGCTCCATATGAGGAGACACTGGCAGAAGGATTCAGAGAGGAGGGACACCGGCAGTTCCTAGGAGATAAAGTTGCCCTGTTTGCAAATTTTCTGAGGGCTGACTGGACTAGTTGAGCTGCGTACGCAGGTTCATGTACTGGTGATTGTCACTCTGAGGGGCCAACTTTCTTCAGTTCTCTTTCTTTTGCATATTAGAAACTATTATGATGGACCTTTCTTTATGATGCATCTAACATTTGCTTTTTCTTATCTAAAGAGTCTTGTTACACCCTTATTTTTGCTTGGGGCTCTTACAGGTTGTGATTAGGACACAATTATATACCTAGAGATGTGCCATATTTATTTATCCTGCACTGGTGATGAATATCTAAATTGCTCTATGAATGTGGATTTCCCATAAGATGGTCACTAACTATCCTCATTTCCTGGTATTCATGTCCTAGTGTAAATACTCTTTACTCAAAAGCAGGCTGACCTGAGTGACTGCTTCTAATTACTAGAATACACAAAAGGTGATGGAATGTAATATTCTTGATTATGTTATGACAGACCATGACTTCTGTTTTGCTGGCAGACTACCAGTTCTTTTGGTTGGCTTGTACACTTTGCTGAAACAATCTGCAAAGTTGGAGGGGCCCACATGGCAAAGAACTGTGGGCAGCCTCTCAGTCCAACATCATGAGGAGCTGCGTGAAGAGTGCCAATAGCACTGAGTGAACTTGGAAGTAGATTTTTTTTCCCCAGTCAAGCTTTCAGATGAGACCCTGAGTCAAAATCTTGATTACAAGCTCATGAGGGATCATGGAGCAGAGGATCTGGCTAAGACATTTCAAAATACATTACAGAAACTGCGAACTAACAAAAGTGTGTTGTTTAAATCCACTAATTTTAGGATAATTCATTTGCACCAGTAGATAATTAATACAATGGACATTGGAAGTTCAACTATTTCTTCTGCCAGACTCAATAAATTAATTCTGAACAACTCTCTGCCCTCTCACTCATTAATTTTGTAGTTAAGTGGTCATTTTTTTCTTTTTTAAAAAACTTTTAAATTTGAAATTATTTCACAATCACAGAGAGTTGCTAAGATGGTACAGGGAATATTGAGGAACACTTCACCCAGCACACCCCAATGTTTGTGCCTTATGTAACCACAGTCTCTGTATCAAGTTTTAAAAATTGACATTGGTACAAAACTACTGGCATTACTCTGATTTCACTGGTTTTCCTACTAAGTCCAGGATCCCATCTGGGACCCAGTGTTGTGTTCAGCTAGCGTGTATCCTTAGCCTCCTCCATCTATTACAATTTCTCAGTCTCCTTGTTTTTCCTGACTTCACACCTTTGAATAACGCTGGTCAGGTATTTTGTAGGCTATACCAGGATCTAAAAATTTCTTGTGGTTAGACTGAAGTTATGGAATCTGGGGAGGAGCTTCACCACAGAGGCAAAATGTGTTTCTGATCCCATCACACCCAATTTAGCTGTGGAGTTTGTACAATATTAGCGTGACTTGTTACTGGTGATGTTAATTTTGATGACTTGATTTAGATGTTTTCTGCCTGCTATTGACACTATGAAGTTACTATTTTTCCCTTTTCATATTCTGTTCATTAGAAGCAAGTTGTTAAGTTCAGCCTCCACCCAAGGAGAAGGAATCAGACTTCCCCTCCTGAAGGGAGGAGTCTTAAGGAATACATGAGCACATGTTAAAACTAATTAACAGATTTAGGAAGATCCTTTGGTGTTACACAAATGTGCTGTTTCTTTTAAAGACTTGTTTAGTAATTTTATCATTCATCAGAAGATCATGCATGCAATAGTCATTACCATTGTATTTTAACGATCTCTCACGTATTTTAAAATTGACATCTAAAATAGTCTTCTTGAGTTCAAATCTTTGTAAAGAATCCACATTTCAGCACCATCAATGTGTCTATACCTTTCCCTGAAAACTTACAGCTGCATATTTATATATGTATCTAACTTATGGAAAATCTCTGCCACATAATCTAATTAGTAAAACCAGTCCTCAGAGTCAAAATCAATTACGCAAACTGGCATTTCTTTCTGTAGAAAATGAACTGACTGCATTTCTAATTAAAACAAATATCTTATTACACATCTATATCACAGACTTCTCCCTTCTAAATTCTAATGAATGAAGAGATAGTAAAAGAGTGATAAGGCAAAAGTCTGTGCCCTGAGTTTGTCGCTGGACAGACTAAGGTGCTGTATTTCCTACCTTACAGTTTCTTACCAAATCTTTGCTTTGCTTTTAGGGAATACACACTCAGGAATGATCAGAAGCATTTCTGTTCGTTTTGTTTGATTTTAACATTATCTTTCAGGGTAAGGTGCCATAGTAAGATTCAAAATGGGTGCCAAGAATGACTTTCTTTTTGCAAACCAGAAGACTCATGAAACGGGAAGAGGGAAAGAAGAATCAGAAGTCTAAGGAGCCTGGTCACGTGATCCAAGGATGCCAATTCAGACCCAATTATGTTACTTCCTTCAGTATCTTTTAATTTCATTTCACCTCTCCTGAGAATAGAAAAGACAATTTTCTTAAAGTTAATTTTGAAGGCAAAAAGGGTGATATTTTTGTTCAGCTGCCCAGTTTAATGAGAGTGACATAAATTTGAATTTGCTAACTTTCAAATTGCCAACCTGGTGGGGGATGTGATTTACTTATACGTGCAGTGACGAGAAGCAAATAAAAGAAGGGCCAGACTCCTCTGGTCTCTAGCTAATGTTTTAATTAGAGATTTTCAACAGCTTCAAGAAATCAATGACGTAATAAAAAACCTTGCAAGGGCGGTGCCTGTGGCTCAAAGGAGTAGGGCGCTGGCCCCATATGTCAGAGGTGGTGGGTTCAAGCCGAGTCCTGGCCAAAAACTGCAAAAAAAAACCCCAAAAACAAAAACAAAAAACTTGCAAATACTGAATCTGTCGAGGGTGACCACAACACTCAATTCACATGTCTGCAGAAACAATACTGATTCAGGCAATGTCAATCAAAGCAGATGTTAGCTAGCCTCCTTCTTCTAAATCCAATCAGAAATGTAGAGCCCAGTTCCAGTATGCTTGGTTGCATATTACTCTAGTCAGGTATCAGGGGGCAAGGAGGTCATTAATTTTTTTTGCAAGATTGAGGCAATGTTTAACCATACTTCATCTCTCACTCCAACAAGAAACCCCAGAATCATGTTTCCTATGTTACTCATCCTCCTAAACAGATGCATTAGTTGGTCATACATTAGTCGGTCTCAAATATAGCTAGATTCAAATTTTAGCACAGAACATTGTTGGTCAAAGGAGAGGTTGATATTTTTTATGAAGCAGAGGATCAGGTTATAAAAGCTCAGAGATACAAAGGAGAAGCAATAAGTGAAGAAGAAAATTAATAAAACCAGAATTTGCTACCTTATAATAATTGAAATAACTATATCTTTCTGGAGTTGGTAGGTAACTTATTAGGCAAAAACTACAGATAAATTAAGAATTGTCATATATGGTAGCAAAATTATTTCATTTCTCTGCCCTTAAAATATATGCTTTGGTGATTTTTTATAGGGTAATTGAGCCCTGATTTTTAGTGTAAGACTTGCTTTCTGCTTGAGAGACCTAGAGAATCATCAGAACGTGTGAGTTGTATCTGTGTAGGAGATCAGAGAACTGGCCTCCAAAAGAGAATGTGTAGATTCCAAACGTCTCTTGACGCTGGAGGCAGAGGTCTTGCTTAAAGTCTGATATTTTGCACAAACAAACTGGGGACATTCTGTCTGACACTTTCCATGTTCTCCGTTTTTAGTGCTGATATCTGATAAGTAACTTTTCAGTATGTTTTCCTGCTTTATGCTAATAAATATGGACCTGAGGTTAGCTCAGGAAGATTCCTCCCAGAGTTCCTCATCCCCTGACACAGACTTTCTGTCAAGTATCTTCATTCCTCGTGTAAACCCCTCCTCATCTGGAGACCCCAAACCCCTTTCATTTTTAAAAAATCCTAAGCTATTATTAGTCTTTATGAAATTTTGCTGCATATATAAAATAATGTTTAAATTTACTTTCTCTTTTAATTTAGGTTGATCATTATAACATTGCATTTAATAAGATTACACCAATAAGAGATGTAATTTTCTTTGTATTATGACCAGTTAGAGGAGAAAGATGGTAGAGGGTGGTGGAGGGAAAAGGCTCGCAGGAAGCACTGTTATTCTTGTCTTTTTTGCTTCTGCAGTACTCTATTCACAGTTAATTATATAGCATCTATTAATTTTTAGTGGGGTCATCTAATTTGTTCCCATTTTCCCATTTGACTGAGTTTCTTGGGGGTAGAGGATGTCATAGTCATGTTTGTATTCCCAGAAATTAATGAATGAAACGAATGTCGAACCATTGGAGAAATAAATAGTGGCGTCTGCACACAAAGGCATAAATAGAAAGAGCCAGGATTTTGTGGAACAGGAATCTTTTCCTAAAAATTCCTTGTTATACTGTGGACAGATTTTCAAGATTATGTTGTAATCTCGCAAAACTAGGCATAGTTGATATTTGCACATGGTACAAAAACTAAAACTATTTCCTGAGATGTGATTTCCTACTCCTGAATGTGCTAAAACCTGAAATTATGCCTTTGAATGGAACCTTAGTACTTAACCTAGTGCTTGGCAAGGGGCACCCAAGTCGTTGATTCTTCGTCCTTCTGAACCTCTCTTTATTATTTAGATACTGTCTTAAGATCATTAGCATATGATTTAATGTTGGTAAATATTTTCAAGTTACCATAATTATTTAGTAAAATTGTTATGAAACTAAATAGGTATTTTTAATACTAGGCACTGATATCTTTAGAGAAGCTTGTCATCTTCTGATAATAGTTGCCTTTATCTGCATTTAAATGTCACTTAACTTTGAACTCATTAATAATGTCAGATGAGTCTCTACCAGGTAAAATTTTGGCATTTAAGGATATTTTTTTAAAAAATAAGAAACCTTAAGAACAGATACTATCGAGAATAAAAGAGAGTACAATGTGAATTTCTTATTTGGTAGATTTATTTTTGAATTCTATGTAATTGCAATTCTTTTTTTTTTTTGGCTGGGGCTGGGTTTGAACCCACCACCTCTGGTGTATGGGGCCAGCGCCCTACTCCTTGAGCCACAGGAGCTGCCCCTCTATGTAATTGCAAACAACATGTTCTTTTCATGAAAATATTCAAGTAGAAAGACAATAATCATTTTCTCTTTATTTTACTATTGTGTATTAATTGCTGGAAAGGTTCATTTGCTTATTACAAATGACAAAGAAAAATACTTGACATATTATTTGCCTGTTTTATTTTCTCTATATTGATTCCTTGCTTAGGGGAAATTCTTTTTTGAAACATTAACTGATTTCTTGTTGAAACATAAAAATTCTAGAAGAAAAATTCTTCTAGACATCAGCCTCCGCAAACAATTTATGACTAAGACTCCAAGCCAAATACAGCAAGTGACTTACAGATTTAATGCAACCCTCATCAAGACACCCCTGTCATTTATCACAGATCTAGAAAAAATAATTATTTACTTTATCTAGAACCAGAAAAGAGCCTGAAAAGCAGAAGCAAACTTCAGCAAAAGGAATAAATTTGGAGGTATCACTTTGCCAGGCTTTAAACTATTCTACAAGGCTATAGTGACCAAACAACGTTTTACTGGCACAAAAATTGAGGCATCGACCAATGAGACAGAACAGAGAACCCAGTTATAAAACCTCTTACTATTGCCATCTGATCTTTGACTGGGGGAATAGAATCCCTAGTTAACAAATGGTGTTGGGAAAATTGGATAGCCACAGGTAGAGAAGAAAGAAACCAGATTCACAATTTTCACTATTTACTAAATTAATTCAAGATGAATTAAATCTAAGATATAAAACCATAAGCATTCTAGAAGAAAATGTTGGAAAAATGCTTCTGGATGGAAGCCTATGCAAAGAATTTATGAAGAAGACCCCAAGGGCAATCACAATCACACCACAAATAAATAAATGGGACTGGATTAAATTAAAAAGATTCTACATAGCCAAGGAAATGATCAATAGAGCAAATAGACAACCTACAGAATGGGAGAAAATATTCACATGCTAGACATCTGATAAAGGGCTAAAAACCAGGACCTACAAAGAGGTCAGCAAATCAGGAAGAAAAAGAAATCAAATGACACCATTAAAAAGGTAAGTAAAAATTCATGAACAAAAGATGATAGACTAATGGCCAATAAAAATTGAAAAAATGCTCAACATCTCTAATCATGAGAGAAACCACATTGAAATATCACCAAACCCCAGTGAGCATGGCTTTTATCAACAAAAACAATGCTGGAGTGGGAGTAGAGAGAGGTAAACACGTATGTGCTGTTGGGGGCAACACGGACTAGCTCATCCTGTCTGGAAAACAGTGTGGAGATTCCTCAAACAACTAAGAGTAGACCTGCCATTTGATTCAGCAATCCCACTATTGGTTATTTACCCAAAGGAAAATAAGTCATTCTACCAAAAAGACAGTGCACTTAAATGTTTATTGCAGCACAATTCACAATCGCAAACATGTGGGATTGATCTAAGTGCCCATGGATACACAAGTGGTGTATGTATATACCTTGGAATACCACTCAGCCATTTAATGGCTTGTACAACAATTTGGATGGAAATAGGGACCATTATCCTAAGTAAAGTATCTCAAGAATGAAAAAACAAATGGCAAATATACTCACTACTAAATTGGAACTAACTGATAAGTGCATATGTGCATAGAGGGAAGTAAAATTCAGTGGAAATAAAGGAGGGGGGGTATAAACCTACCTAATTCTACCTTTGTATTCCTGACTCAACCATTACAAAAGCATCCAGGTAACCAAAGACCATTTGTAACCATATAATACTTAGAAATTTAAAACACCTGTAATGTTCGGTTTTGATGAGGCTAAGTATTTACTGAGTAATCCCTCAGCTCTGGGTACTGAGCTGAATCCATCTGTTATTTCTTCGAATCCCTACCATCTTCTTGCCCCACAAATCTTAAAGTTTTAAATTCTAAAATGACATCTGACAGATATTATTATATCACCAGGATCTCACAGATAAAAGCAAAATGGAAGCTTCCAGGGTAAATCACTTGCCCAGGATGGCACAGTTAGTAAGAAGTACAGCTAAGGATTTAAGTTCAAACATGCAAATGGATTTATTCTATAAGGAGCAGGAACATGTGGGAGGAAGAAGGGAAGAGAGAAAGGCTGATTTTTCTACTTGCCAGATTAAAGTGGATTCACGTGTGTTTGTTGCCATTTGTGATTAGGAATCGGTAGTAGCTCAAAATATCTATCCAGAACTTTCTGGATGAGAGGTGGGGAAAAGGGCAACCTAAAAAAAAGGAACAGAGAACACACAATTGGTGTGAAAATGGAGACATGGAAAACAACGGGGAAGAGACAGTAAAATAAGGAGGGCGGAGGAACAGATTGCTCGTCTTAGGGACCTACATCCCCACCTTGAGAAAAGTGCCATTTTACTGTTTTAAGAGACACCCTGGAGGTAGATGATACCTGATATCAAACTCCACCTGAGAAAGAGCAAATGAAATGGAGGGCAGGAATATATCACACGAAGGGTATTTCAAGGCAAAAAAGCACAAAGCAGGATCAAAGAGAATTTATTATAGTTTTAAGAAACAAAGAAAAATTCTGGAGGGTATCTGAGAAAACCCTCGTGCAGACTGTGCAGCTGGGTCTGAGGAAAGACAAAAAGCAAGAGCAGAAAGGCCCTGGACACAGCAGCCCCGGCAGGTCTCTCTCTGTCCGGCAGGCAGCTGGGCTGCTTCATTCTCTCTGCGCCGGTCAAGTTTTCCTGCCTCTGCACACAGTATGAGAAGAGCCGCACGCAGGTCCCAGGGTGACCAGTACTCTGCAAACACCCAGCACTGCTCCCAAGAGGAAGGTTTTAGCCTGGTGCAAAACACATCTCATGAAATTTCTAAGGCAACTGAGGAATGTTGCTACAAAATACATGAAGCAAAAGGCCAGGGAAGATGTAAATTGTGTGCAGCTAACGAAAGAATAATTGAACAAACAAAGACGAAAAGTGAGAGCATAGCATTTGTAATTTATGCTCACAGACTTTGGAGATGGTCTGGGGTTTAACCCAGGTTCTGCTACTCACCAACTACGTGAATTTGGGCAAGTTGTTTAAACTCTCTGGGCCTCCCTTTCTTGTATATAAAATCGGGATGATTATAACAATGCTACCTCATGGGATTATTATATGGATTAAATGTGTTAGTATTTAAGTGTGCCTTGCCCATAGGCAATGCTCTATATGGTTGCTCAATATGTATATTGTGCTATAAAATCAGTGCCATTTCATTTTTGTAATTTCATAGGATTATATTTTAATTGGTAAACTGATTCTAAAATTTAGTTAGAAGAGTAAATGCATGTGAATTAAAAGAAGATTAATGTGCGTGAGCTTGCTCGGTTAGAGAGCCACAGAGATTATTACATAGAGGGCCATGGAGATTATTACATAGAGGGCCACGGAGATTATTACAGTCTGTCACAGGTGAAAGAAGAGGCCAACATATTGAAGGGAAAGAGCAGAAGGAACAACCAAAAGTGGGCTAGGCTAGAACTCGTATGCTCTCCAATCTAGATGCAAAGTTTTTCTAGGAAACGAGGTACTAGAAAACAAATTTCGTAAATGATAATCATTCTGCAGAAAATGTTGGCAACATTCTTTTTTTTTAAATACAGAGTCTCACTATGTCGCTCTTGTTAGAGTGCTGCGGTGTCACAGCTCACAGCAACCTCAGACTCTTAGGTTTAAGGGATTCTCTTGCCTCAGTCTTCCATGCAGCTGGGACTACAGGCACCTGCCACAGTGCCCGGCTATTTTTTTGGTTGCAGTCGTCATTGTTATCCAGCAGGTCTAGGCCAGGCTCAAATCCGCCAGCCTCGGTGTATGTGGCTGGTGCCCTACTCACGGAGCTATGGGCACCAGCCAGGCAACATTCTTAAATGTGATCATTTTGTATCTTCTCCCGAAGACAGTAGGCATCTAGAAGCAATGCGAAGTCTTTTTATTTTTTATTTTTTAAGTTTGACAGTCTCATGAATTATTGAGTTTAGTCTGATTCTATAGACTTTGCTTACTGAGCCATTTCTGCTTTCCACGTAATTAGTAAAAGGGTAAATATGATTTAACAAATGCTCAGGAAATGGGGGAATAGATAAGATTTCATGTGGTTATAATGGCCAGTGGGGCACAGATGAGAATCTGATTAGAGAATTGTTTGCATTTATTGTTTCCCTTTCAGTTGTGTGTTTGGGAAGTAATTATAGGGCAGAAGAATTTAACAGACTTACTGTCTGTAGGCAGAAAGATAGTGGTCTTTTTTTCACCTTTCCTCTCTAGCCAAAGAAAACTTCATGAATTACAACAGTTTTGGAACAAAATTTCCTTCTACTTACATGAGGTACTCAAGAAAAGGCAGAATTGCGTCTATTACCTGTTAAAAATGTTTCTCTACAACACTGCAAAGCAGGACACTTTAAAACCCATGCAGAGAAAATAGTTTGTTTTCTGAGACTATTGCAGAAGTGACAAGCTTGTAGGAATGCACGTGTTATATGTGACATTGCTCTAAGGATTCCCTTGCTTTCAATTCCAAGAAAGATGCTATAATCAGCACACACCCAGTGCATCTGAGATACAGATGAAAATGCCGAGTTTACTTTGTTACTGTGAAAAAATTACATTGCTTCCATGCCTGATTTCTAGATTCAGGTGTGAAGAGCCTGTACTTAATTTGTGTGTTTGTATTTTGTCATTAAAAATACATACTTTTTTTTTCTTTTCTACTTTGCTCTACCTTTCTCTGAACTGGCTTTTTACTTATCTTGTTTAAAAGATTGTGTTGGGGTCAACTCTCTCATCCGGGCCTTATAGGAAAAAACCAGCTGAGAAAGACTAGACGCTCCCTGGTTTGATGGTTGCCAGTGTTTTGAAATGTCCAGCCAACCAACCATCTGCAGCTACAAACTCCCCGCAGAGAAACTGGCAGGACACAAAGAAATGGAAATCAACAAAGGAGTCGCTCTGTAAGCGCAAGAGCTTCTGGCAGCCTCACTGACGGAAGACCATATCCTCTTCCGAAACCAGCTTAAAACAGAACTATTCACAATGAACATGAAATTAAAAACATGATGTAGTAGTGACCCAGAAGGAATGTGGCTTCTTCTCCAGGACTCAGAGACCCGTGGATGAACTGTGCTTCTAGATTTTACCTCCAGCTTCTCTGAGAGTAAGTTAACCTCTGAAACCATGGCTATTTTGCCTCTAGAAATACATAATCGGACCCTAGAAATAGAAATGCCAAACATTTGGGTGGAAACCACTAAGGGCAGTAAGTTATTTGAGAATTGTTTTGGTTTTTTTTTTTTTTTGAAGCATGAATATTTTATTTTGTATAACTAATCAGTTGGAGAGCCAAGAATTTCCATTTTTGCACCATGACTAAAGCATTTGTGGACAAATAGCATGTATTATCCAACAGGCTATTGGGTAAATTGAAAGGAATGCAACTTCCTGTTGCTTCTTTGCAAATATGAATTGTTTTCAGAGTTATTTGAATTAATAACTCTTTTTTGTTCCCTTTCAATTTTGCTAACAGAGGAATTATAAGCATTGCAAGAGTTTCTGAGTCTCGAATTGTTTTTAACTGACTTGAGAATATTGTCATCAAGAAAACTTGGGGAAATATTTTTATTGACCTTTATTTTGATATTAATCATATCAGGATTTTGATCTAATTTGTTGTGCACTGCATCTATTCTCTTAATAAAAGGAATTTTATCTAACAGGGACATGACTGGATTTTCATAATCAATTTATTGTTTCTAAATTAAACAATTTCCTATTCAGCACAATTTAAGCTAACTCAATGTTTTGTGCTGTTGCAGTGGACAGTATTTTTTTTTCCTGATATTTACAGCAAGATATGCAGTGGGAAAAAAGTAGTCTTGGGAGTCAGAAGTAAGCAGATTCATGATAATTCAATTGCATGAATTTTTATTCACCACTACTTACCAGCATATACCGTAATTCATGGACAGAAAGAAGAGCAATCATGTGGACACCATGTTTAACCTTTCAGATACTGAGGTTCACCACAGTCTTGATTTCCTAGTTGACAATTGTAGTTTGATTTAAACCAGGGTTTCCAAGCCATTATAGCCTGCTCTTATGACCCCATGATCAGGAGCTCACCTACATCACAGCTGAATTTCTTTCTTCATTTTTGGCCAATTTTTCTTTTTTCCTTTCTTTCACGCTCTCTCTCTCTCTCTCTCTTTTCTTTTCTTTGTTTGACATGGAGTCTCACTATGTCACCCTGGATAGAGTGCTGTGGCATCACAGCTCACAGCAACCTTCAACTCTTGGGCTTAAGCGAGTCTCTTGCCTCAGCCTCCCAAGTAGCTGGAACTACAGGTGCCCACCACAAGGCCTGGCTGTTTTGTTGCTGTTGTTGTTGTAGTTGTCATTGTTATTTGGCAGGCCCAGGCTGGATTCGAACCCGCCAGCTCCCATGTATGTGGCTGGTGCCCTAGCCTCTGAGCCACAGGTGCTGAGCCACCTTTGGCCAATGTTTAAACATGAGTTCATGCCTTTGTTTGTTCCTTGGATAGGGCACATCATAAAAGGAACCTCCAGCAACTTTTTCTGTCCTAAAGCCCTTGCTTTAGAATTTCTTCCTGTCTTGCCCTCCATCATTAGAGTGTCAGACTCCTCCACCCCCACCCCCCCCACCCCCGTCTCATATTAACTTTCCATTACTACTGTAGCAAGTGGCCACAAACCTAATGGCTTGTAACAAAGCAGATTCATCAGCGTACAGTTCTGCAAGTGAGGAGTGTGGTGTGGGTCTCACCGGGCTATAAGCAAGGTGTTGGCAGGGCTGGCTTCCTTCCTGACGGCTGTAGGGCAGGATCTGTTCTCTCCACATTTGCAGCTACTCAAGGCTGCCTGCATTCTTTGGTTCATGGTTCTCTCCCTCCATCTGCAAAGCCAGCAACAGAAGATTGAGTCCTTCTTGTATTTCCTCAGTTTGATCTCCCTACCTGCCTCCCAGTTTCACTTTTTAGGACCCCCGTGATTCCCTTTGGTTCACCCAGATAATCAAGCATAATGTTGCTACTTCGAAGTAGATTCATTAACAACCTTAATTCTGCTTCTTCAATTCCCTTTTGTCATGAATGTAACATTCACGAATTGGACAATTGGGACGGGATCATTATTCTGCCCATCCCCTTTCTCTTAAACTATTCCTTGCCTTTCAGGAAATAAATGAATAGCAGTACAGCATCCCTTGCAATCAAGCGCAGTTAGGCTCCATCTCCTGCAGCACTCCCGGGGCTGCCTTGAGTAAGTCACCTGCCCACTTGAGCTGCCTCCTAATACCAGAAGGGGTCAGCATCTTCATGGCTTGTTTCTACCCAGTGACTGAACCGTGAACCTTGGAACCAGGAGCAACCTCATCACTAAAACCACTGCAGAGAAAACAGCAACCCTGTCATCTCCATCCCCTTTCAGTGTGTCACTAAAGGAGGAGACCACGGCCTTGGCAAGCCAGGCCCTGTCAGTCACCTGGATTTTTTTTATTTGTTGTTGTTGTTGTTAATTTTTCCCTTTTGGATTCTTTCCTCTACCATGTATGGTCTACTATAAGCTCATCAGAGTCATTCTTCATTTTTATTATAGTGTAACAACATTATAATCTCAGGCGTTTCATCTGTCTGTTTACCTTGCCATTTGCTCTTCCGTGCTGTGACATTACAAGAAATATATATTTAGTCTCTGCCTCCAGTCCTTGGCAAGGAGCTTCTAAAACCCTTGTAACTTCCCAAGTGATGGGAATGATGGGAGCATTTTTTGTTGTAGAATTAACATTTGAGTATAATATTTGGTTCCTGCTTCCTGACATGGATTTTCTAAAACTGGGAATCTCCAGAATGGTAAGAGGGTCTCTTTGTATGTCAGTGAGGTGACTAGCGGCTAAAAGCCCCTGGATGGCTTCAGGACAGGGCCAGTTGCCAGAGGAACCAACCACGTGATTGGAAGATTGAAACTTTTAGCCCCATCCCTAGACATCCAGGGAGAGAAGGTAGGGTTTGAGTTCGTTACCAACGGCCAATGATTATATTAACCATGCCTATGTAATGAACCCTCTCTGAAGGGGTTCCGATGATTTCTAGTTTGGGTAAGGCATCAAAGTGCTGGGGAGGTGGTGTACCCGGAGGGGTCATGGAAGATACATGCCCCTTTCTACATACCTTGCCTTGTGACTCTTTTCTATCTGGCCATTCCTGAGTTCTATCTTTTGTATAATAATAAACTGGTAATCTTAAGAAGACTGTTTTCCTGAGTTTTGTGAGTCATTCCAGCAAATTATCAAAGGAGAAGACTATGGGGCCTCCAATTCATAGCCAGTCTGTCAGAAGTACAGGAGACCCAGATTTGTGATAGGCATATGAACCCTGGGTGGGGTCAGTCTTGTGTGACTGGGTCCTTAACCTGTGGCATCTGTATAACTCCATGTATAGTGTCCAAATTAAATTGACTCATAGGTTGCCCAGTTGGTGTCCACAGAGATTTGGAGGTTGCTTCATGGGGAAAACCCACACATTTGTTATCAATGTTTAATAGAGAAACTGTGATTTTTTTCTGTTTTATATATTGTCTAGTTGATCTATTAAAGTTCTTAGCATTTTAATCATAGTTGTTTCAAATTCCTAGTCTGATAATTTCAACGTCTCTGCCATATCCAAGTCTGGTTTTTGCTCTTTCTCCTTTAAACAGTATTTTTATTTTTGACTTTTTTTAAGGGGAGGTCACCTAAAAAGGCATATCATGTCTTGTAATTTTTTCTTGATTGCTGGACATCATGTACTAGGTAAAAGAAACTACTGTAAATAAACCTTTAGTAATGTGGTGGTAAGATGTGAGGAGAGGGAAGTCCATCTATGGTCCTCTGAGTCAGTCTCTGTCTCGTAGTGAGCCCATGACTCTGGACTGTGAACATCACATGGGCTTCTCTTTCCAGAACCTAAATTTCTGGGGTTTTTATCAGAGCTTAACTGATGGTGAGGAAGGGAAATACCCAACTCCAGCCCACTCCCCTGGGCGGGAGGTCTAGAGTGGACTGTGGTGCCTCTGGAAGTGCCATTCACAAAAGTGTGCAGACCTCCCCTCTGTGACTGGGTCCCCTGGAGTTGTATCTCCTGGGCTTATCCACAGCGAGTCTCCAGCAAGGCGTCAGTCACAGCCCAGGTGCCCCTGCCCGGGCACAGGGTGCCGCCGAGGTTTCTCCTCAGGTTTCTGCTGCAGGAAGTTGTGCTTCTCCGTCTCGGCCCGTCAGTCCCTCTAGTTTTGGGGGCAGTGATCTGCCCTGTGATCTCACCCCCTTAGGGATCTAAGAAGAGCTACTGGTATTTCAATGTGTTCAGTCTTTTACTTGTTGGTAGGATAGAGCAGTAAGCACAGGTTCTCTCAGGCCAGAGCGGGAAGGGCAGCCCAGGACTCTTTGATATTATCAGTGTCTGGGCTGGCAGGGCGCTGGGTGACCGTTTTATGTCCCCTTTGCGTTTAACTCTGGCAGGGCCTCAGCACCCAAGCAGCATGAGAACGCACAGGGCTTCACGGCTTCTGTCTATTTGGGGGCTTCTTTCACTGGTGCTGTTTTGGAGAATCCAATTCTATTGTTATATTTTTTCTCTGTACTTTGTGCTCTTTTAGATTTCACTGTTTCTATCCAGCCCATGCTATCATCTAAGGTTTATTTTTTTCGTCTCATACCCACATACACTCTGTATGGTGGACTCACCTTCTCTGTCTGCCCGTACCGAGATGGGGTGCTCACCCCCGGAAATGGAAACAAGGTGAGGCTGGTGGCTCTCCTTCCAGCTATCATGGGCTTGTTTCTCCTGGTAATTCAGTTTATTAGCAGTGTCTTGCCTCTATTAATCTTTGCTAGTGCCATGAAGATACATATTTAATTTTGTTTGGGCTATTGTTGTTGTTATCATTGACAGCAAGGTGTTTCTCTTATTCTGTGTCCCAGAGCTCTTGCCCCCAGGCCCACTCTGCCTCACCCACGCCTCCCGACATCCCACCACGGGGGTCAGACCCCAGGGTTCTGTCCTGGCCTCTGTCACCACAGGTGATTGCATGTTTAGAGCTGTTGTATTAGGGCTTCAGTGCTTTCCAAATAATTTTAGATTAACGTGCACATTGTGATCAGAATTGAAAAACTCCCATGAGTATTTTCTTTAATTTGAGAGAAAATTTAAAAAATTTGGCTGATGTGTGCGTGTGTGTGTGTGTGTGTGTGTGTATTGGGGGGAGTCTGTGATTCAGGATCAAGGCATTTTCTAATATTATTACAAATAGACATTTCTTCCTTTTTATTTTTGTCCATTTCAATAGGTTTGTATAGAGGAAATTGAGCAAATCACATTTTTTTTCCACTTCCACTTTGAAGCTGATTTTTGTTCCTTTGTAAATTGTTTTCTTCCTACTGAATGCCACCCCTCTCAACTTGATTCATATTTTATCATTTAATTTTAAATATATTGAAATTTTATTTTATCATTTAATTTCAAATATATCCCTTTTGGTCATTGTTTTTGAAACTTCTATAGCTTTTTATGGAAATATACGCTGTGTCTCCTTTCCATTCTGAAAGATTAACTTCCGGGGTAGTTTTTACAACGTGTTTGCTTCCGTGTGTTTTCCACAATGTATTTCTCACAATCATCTTTTATCTTATGGATGTGTCTTACTTTACTTTGGATTTTTTTCTTGGTCTATATATTTTCATTTCTCATTATTTTCAAGTGTGTTTCAATTTGCTTTGAAAATTTGAGAGGCTTACAAAATTTCTTTGTTTTGTTGGAAGATTTTATATTACTAACTTCATTGGGAATTTTAAGTCATTATTTGATTTTCATTTTTCTTTCTTTCTTTTTTTTTTTTTTTTTTTTTTTTGAGGCATTAGATGCAAAATTTGAAAACGCTTCTCCGGATTATCACAATGAAGTTTTCTTTCTAATAATTCTGTATTTTCTCTTCCTCTTGAGTGTAATCTCTTTTCTTATGTCCCAGCATCTTAGGGCTCCTGATAATGACAGCGCACACTGATGCCTGTGAATAAACAGCCCAAGGTGATTCCTCCTAGAGCTCCTCACTGCCTGCTCAGAGATGCTTGTAGAAATCTCTGCCCTTGCCCTGAATAAAGACTCGCCCTGCACATTCCCTCGCTAACTTCCTATACCAACATTGCACGTTGGTGAAGAGCGAGGTCTCCAGAGTTACAGCCCTGTTTCTGCCACCATTAGCTAGGTCTGGCGAGTCACTGTGCCCCTCTCTGCCTCATTTTCCTCATCTGCAAAATGGGGCGAACAATAAGATCTATGTCAGAGGTTTATTGTGAGGGTTAAACGAATTCATATAAACCCTTTAGAATTACCTGGATGACAGGAAGTCATCCTCAAATGTTAGGTAGTATTTTTCCTCATTTTCTTATATTCAAACTACTCCAATCTCTTCCAGTCAGACTGAACAATATGAAATTCTCTGAAATTCCCAGGATGTTTTCTCTCTACTTGCCTTTGAGTTTTGCTGCTTTTGTGTTTATTGTTTGGGAATTTTTTTCTCTTTTATGATTGTGTTGGAACACTTTGGAACTTCAATTATAAAAGGTCAATAAAAGGTTGAGTTAATTATAGTCTTGAGTTCATGGCTCACAACATATTTGGTTTAAAGAAAGCTCCTGTCTTATTTTGGTTATGTATTTTATTTCAAATTCCCGCTTTTCACTCCCCCTCCATTCCTGTTTCCTCCTGCCAAATATAACAGCTTCATCATATTTGATGGTGACCCTTTAGTTCCCGGATATTTTTAAAAAAACACGTATTGAATGTAGTGTGGATGAATATAAATAATATTGTGATATGATTCTCAGCTTTTACTTTTTCCTTCTTTTTTTCTTTCTGAATTGGCACTATGTTCTTAAGATCTCTTCCTATGGATGATTTCAATTCATGGCTCCTGCATCCTACAGAGTACTCTTCAGACTCCATCAAAAAATGTTCTGTGGCACCTGCCACAATGATCTACATTATAAAACGCATCCTTGCACTGGTCCCCTGGTGAAGCCACATGAACATTTCCTCGGGGTACATACTCAGGAGCAGGAGAGATTGATGGTCGAGTATTACTATGTAGTAATGAACTGGTACTAAGTCACCAAAATGACTGGGGGAGTTTATACCCCACCATCAGTGCAGAAAGCTGCTTTCCCACTAGATGGTTTAACAATGCCAAGTGTGGGGGGACAACAGCCTTTGACGCTATTCACTCCTCTGCTTTTTGCCTGTCTAGTGAGAGAAAAATCAGAGCTCTTAATTGTTATAATTGTTATTTATTTTAATACTGAGCATCTGTTCCCTTGTTTTGTTTTAACCTTTCAGATTCCTTCTTCTCTGGACATGTAACTGGAAACAGCTGTTATAATGTTTCTTTTTGGTTTGATTTTACAGTATTTTCTGCTTCAGACCTTCACATTTACTTCCTTTCTCTTCTCTTATTGAAGGAAACAGGTGAAAATGAGCAGGAGACACATGAGTGTGGCTCAGCAAACGTGGGCTCTTCTCTGCAAGAATTGTCTTAAGAAGTGGAGGATGAGAGGATCCACCTTCTTGGTACGTCTCGGGGTCTGTGCCTTCTCATATCTAGAGGGTGAAAAAGCATTTCCTCAGGCA